>JADRCC010303517.1:0-10210 GCA_019843855.1 Hylomyscus alleni | reverse complement strand
TGGTGGAATGTGTAATGAGCTTGGAGCTGCTTGTGTTGTGCTTAGAAAGCAAAACAAAATAAACACATACAGATTCAAAATGCTGGGATACTCAGATGGGCAAAGGCACTGGCTTCCAGAGCTCCTGGCAGCCACAGGTGACAGGTGCTCAAGGTTCAGACCACCAGCCATATTTGTGTGTACAACACTCTGTGGTGAAGAGGGGTGCTTTTCTTCCCAGCCCACCACCCAGGGCTCATAAGGAGAAAAAAATATCGTTCTAATGAACGTTCTAATGAAGTTCTAATGAAAGGTCATTCTATGGAGCTCCTGCCTGGCACTCCTCAAAGCACAGAGTCTGGGCATTGTCACAGTCAGGAGGCCCCTAAGAAGCCACAAAGCATAATCTAGGATCCTGGATAGGATGCAAAGACAGAAACAGAGGAGGAACTGCCAGACTCAATGGTATGGCTGTGGTTTCATTAATTGTAGTAAGTACACTATGCTAATGTCAGATATTAATTAGAAAGAAAGCTACAGTTTTAATTAGCATATAAAATTGAACACAAATGCTAGAGGCTGTCACTTCCTCATTCTGATTTCTTAGATTATAGGCATCTTTCTGTAGCTGTGACAAAATACCCAAGGGTACATATAAGGGTGAAATGTTCATTTGCAGTTTTAGGTTTTCAATGAATAGTTGTTTCTAGGCCTGTGTGAGACTGCACATCAAGGATAGAAGACTACATTCTTTTATAAAGAAAGCTTTTCCCTAGTCCATTCCATTGCGAGCCCTTGTGATCCATCCCAAGTCCCTTCTGAATACTGCTACAGTGAGGTCGGCTCTTTAACATCTGAGCATTTGGGGGCGTTTGACTATCCAGGCCATAAGAGAATAATATCCTTTTGAATGACACAGTGCAGTTGGAATGAGCAACTACCATTCGAGTCTCCAGAATTATTTGTAGATGTGTGCAAGTCAGCCTGTGGTAGCTCACGTCTCCTTACTTGTACTGGGTCCTTGCTGAGCAAATGGGATGAGAGTCCCTGTACCCACCAAGGAGTAGATACTCCCTTTTTATAATTCCTCTCATTAAATGAGAAGCTCTAAAACCGAGGGAGATACTTAGGAATGTGGTATAATCATTCAAAGACACTGAGCCAAACTGACCTTGAACATCACAAAACCTGGATAAGACGGCCTGTGCATTTCATCCCAGCCCTGCCTGTTTCTAAATTATAGGCATTGTGAATAATAAGATGGTAAGGGAAATGGCCAGGTATTGTTGAGCGTAGCTGAATAGATACGTTTATAAGATGTTTAAATAGTGGAAGTTGCAGCTTCTTTTATGGTTGCAAACTAAATAGCAAGGCTCAATAAGCCCCTAAAGTGTGATGCCTACTCATTATTGGGGGAACTTTGGGAATACATTTTTTTCTGAGAATTCTTCCTGTGCTCTGGCGCTGTCAAAGAGGCCAAGTTTCACCGAAGCTTGATCTAGTTTTTGCTCACAGATGGGTATTCCTCGTTGCTTTTGTTTCCCTTGGCCCCATCATTGACAGACATGGCCTCCATGTGGAAGAAGGCAGAGCTCTGTCTAAGGCCTGCGTTGTCCACAGTTTATATAAAATTACTATGCTGAATTAGCAGTGCTTACACTAACTGGTGTCTGGAAAGCATACAGTACACAATACCCAGACTTTCTCCTGTTGTCCAACCTGCCCAGGAGGGCACTGGAGAAAGTTAGGAAGATGAGCAGGCTTGTGGCTAAAGTCGTCAATTATTTGTAAATAATATTTGCCAGGTTTTGAAGCAAGGGACATCCATTCTGTTTTCTTTGAAAAGCTTTTCAGGAAGTTGTAGGTTCTGTTGACTTGAGTTTAGTCTCAGGAATGCGCATGTAACAGGCATTTCAGACCCACATGTTAGGGAAATTTTCTTATTCACTGTTTCATCTCGTAGGGGAGGAGGGCATGATCCTGACTGTAAAGACGATTAGTGAAAGTCATTCACCTAAAACTAAAATGATGAGAGAGGAAGGTGCAACCAGAACTGTTACTATCAGTATAAAATTTTTCTTTTTATTGAGATAATTATGTGTTAATAATCCTTTTAAGAATGCAGTGAAAGGGATTTGAAGATGTCTCAGCTTTTAAGAATACTAACTTCTTTTCCAGAGGACTGAGGTTTAATTGCTAGCACCCAGCACCTGCCTAGCGTCTCACAACTGTCTGTAACTCCAGTTCCAGGGGATCTGACACCTTCTCACAGACACACATGCAGGCAAACCATCAACGCACATAAAATATATATATATATTTTTTTAAAAAAAGAATGCAGATGGAAGACTCAAAGGATTTTCTGAGTACCTCATGCCCAGTAAAATGGCTACTATTAAAAATAAATGTTGGCAAGTGTCTTAGTCAGGGTTTCTATTCTTGCACAAACATCATGACCAAGAAGCAAGTTTGGGAGGAAAGGGTTTATTCAGCTTACACTTCCACATGGCTGTTGATCACCAGAGGAAATCAGGACTGGAACTCAAGCAGGTCAGGAAGCAGGAGCTGATGCAGAGGCCATGGAGGGATGTTCCTTACTGGCTTGCTCAGCCTGCTCTCTTATAGAACCCAAGACTTCCAGCCTAGGGATGGCACCACCCACAAGGGGTCCTCCCCCCTTGATCACTAATTGAGAAAATGACCCACAGCTGGATCTCATGGAGGCACTTCCCCAATTGAAGCTCCCTTCTGTGGTAACTCCAGCCTGTGTCAATTTGACACACAAAACCAGTCAGTACAGCAAGAATGAGAAGATATTGAACCTTTGTAAGCCATGGATGGGAAATCCTGCAGCCCTGGAAACAGAGACATGAGAATGTAAGCCCCATCACCAGTTGGAAGCCCTCATGGGCTTCTGAAGGATGAAGGACAATGGAGACACTTGGTAGATCAGGAGAGGCTGGATGCTCAGCTTTCCCAAGTGCTTATTACCTCTGGTTGGTATTTTAACTTTAACTTTCTGGTTTTAATAGTAACGTACCGTTCTTTGTGAAATATATCCTGGTTAAGTGCTCTAGGTAATTGGAAATTCCCTAGATAGAAGCTTGTCACCATTTCTTAGCCACAGTGGGAGCACTGGGAGAAGGGAGCTGAAGAACCGGAGTTTGGAACCCTAGTACTTGTGCAGTTGCTGGGTGCCTATGTCTGTAACCCTAGTGGAGACTAACAGATCCCAGGAGCTCACTTCCCAGTCAGTGTGGTTGAGATGGACAGTTCCAGTTTCAGTGAGCTGAACACTTTATGTTTCAAAAAATTAGGAGAAGACAATGGTAATTGAGGATGACAACACATGCAGACTCCTGGCTCTCTCAAGCCACACACGGGAGAGTAAACCTGCACATGACCGCACATGCACATAAATGCATGAACCATATACAGGAAACTGAGGAGACGGAGGATATCTGAGGAGGAAAAAGAAAAAGAGTGGCAATCAGTCAGCGATCACCTTCCCTTGAAAGCCACCCAGCCTGGTGGTCCAGGCTGACTTTCTCTACCGGAGAGAAATATTTTAGAAGGCATTGCACTGGTTACTATGAAAGGAACTATTCACAGCCTCACAGGCCATCATCCAATAATACCAGAAAACAAACCACGGAAAGAGCCCCTCTGTGATAACCCACTGAGGCAAGCTGGCTTCTGCTCTGTGACATCCAGCCTGAGTCTCACTCTCAGGAGACTTCGCCTCTCTCTGATAAAATATTAAAAACAAATCCTGTCCCAAGTCATCACCAGGAGATCATGGCTTAGTGTTTCTCCCTAAGTCATACCGCCTATTCATTTCTCAAAAGTAAATTGGATTTGGCTTTTGTTTATCACCTCCCCCCTAGGATTTATTTTTTAGAACAGCAGCAAAATTCTACTTCCAAGTTATCTGAGCAGGCCGTGAGAATAGTAAGTGAAGCTTCGGGTTTATAGAGAGTACCTTCTGATGAATCTGAACCCCAGATCTTCTGCTTTCTAACTTTGTGGATTTAGGTGAGTCACTGAACAACCCAAGCCCCACCTTTCATCATTTCTAAATGCATCCGTAGGTAACATCTCTTTCAAAAGGTTCTTGTGGACATTTGATGTGCTCATCCTTGTGAAACACTGGGACATGGGTCTCAGTTGACTGTCACCGTGCACTCCTTGACCATGCAAATAGTACTGGGCACTAACTCCTTTTAGGGCTATCACGTATGTTCTTTTTTGTGTGTGGTGTGTTTTTCTGTTTTAGGAAGGTGATAAAGCCTTGCCTATTGTCACAACTTAATTAACTTAGAGTTGGAACAGCCACTAGATCCATATTGTACCCTAGTTAGGATTAAAGTGTATTCGCTGTAATTAGTAACAGTGCTGCAAACAGCGACCAACTGGCCTTTCTGTTTCCCCACAGGAGATCAGGGTCCTGCCAAGTGCTGTCACATGAGTTGGCATCTGGCAAGTCCATCTACACACATCTTGAAGTTAATCAAGATTTTTAGTTGGTTCTAAAGCCCATTCATGAGCCATTCTCTGTAATGCAAATGGGCTTTTGCAGATCATGAATCAAGGACCAAGAATTCTGCGATAAATGGAGAATATAGGATGCTCCTGTTTCCAAAGGAAAACTCTCAATGAGATCAACTTCCTGTTGCTGCAGGAGCAATTGCCCACAGGGCCAGTTCCCTAAAACAGTGTCCCCTACTTCACTTGTGGTTCTAAGTTCAGAGCCCTTACAAGTCCCACTAGGTGACTGACATCACTCGGTGTCACCAAAAATTACACTGCTAGAGGCTCTAGAGAACTGTCTTTTCTGGTGTCTGGAGACATCTCTTGGCTACAGCATAGCATATTAAGTCTCTGTCTGATTTTCTTGCCTCAGATTAGCAAGGATGCTTGTAGCTCTCCAGAGCCTGCTGGATCATCCAGGATTATCTCCACATCTCAGGGGGAGCAGTTAGTGACCTTGCTTCATGTTGGTCTTGTAATCCAACAAATCTGTAGGTGCTCTTTATAGGATGCAGACACATACTTACGACATCTCGCAAAGCCTGTATTGAGTGAGTTTTTGCGAGTTGATCATTTGCCATCTTCCACCATCCAAGGCATGATATGTTACATAGAATAAAATATTCCAGAGACCCTCCGTGAAGTTGTTATATAATTCGAATAATTCAGTTTTTGTTGAAAATTGACATTGGGGTGGCGTCTGTGTCCATTTGGTCTCAGTTTGCACCCTCCACCCCACCCCCCACCCCGCTCTCTCTGTCTTACTCACAGACACACATTCTGGTATGTCTGTATACACATGCACACAGATGCATTTTTCTGACATCTCAAGTCAGTATCCTGCCAGTAAAAGTGTTAGGCTTGCTTTGCCCTCCTGCTTGTCTATGTGTATGTTTTGAATTTTGTTTGTGAAATCCTATGTCTTCCTTCTCACATTTAGATCGGCAGTCCTCCAATAGTTAATCTTTATTAAGACCTTTATTAATCATTAAAACAAACTAAGTCAATGCTGTTGTTATTCTTTTAAAAATAATATTTTTTTCTTTGATATTTTCATATATGTCTGGAATATAGTTACACACACCCCAGCCACCCTCTCTATCCTCCCATCCCTTCTCATGTAACTTCCAGTTTTCCTCCTCTTCCTCTCCTTCCTCCTCTTCCTTCTCCCCCCACCCCCTTCACCCATGGATTCCGGTTTGTGTTGCCTGACAGATATGGGAGCCATAGTCCTGGTGCAGATCTTGGCTCTATAACTACACAAATCACTCTAATTCCATCTCTGTTTCTCAGCCTCCTAAAAGATGCTCCCCAGAGTGGTGTCTGTTCTCTGTGTTAAATGAGGGGTATCCTGTGCCCATCCCATGCCAGAATTTAGTTCCCATTCCAGGGCTTCTTAAACATTTCTGTTTGCAACCTCAAGCCACTGGAGAGTAAGTTTGCATGCTACTGAGATGAGCTTGTTTGTTTTTCATGAAGAATTAAATCTCTACTTAGTGTTTGCTTCTATATGATAAATATCATCCTTTGATAAAGAGCATTTTTCAGAGTTGGTGTTTTTATTTTATAATCATCAATGCTGAGCTCCCTGATTGACATACATTGTACAAAAGAGCAGAAGTGTATGTAGGGCCACATCTGAAACTGTTGGAAATTCTATTGGGATTACCAAGCCTAGGTTTTTAACATTTCTATGAAGCTCATGTTTGTATTAATTTGGAACTTCCATGGAGAGAAGACCAATAGCAGGAAACTGTTAAGGCCTCTCCCCCCATAATTAAACCATTCTATTACTTTAAAACCAGAGGATTGTGTATAGACAGGAGGAATCTCAGTCCAGTCTGGAGCCTGCGCTGAGGTGTTTGGGTTTGTATAGTGTGTTGCACATACAGTTTCCTGCAGGAAGTTGTGACTCATTGGGGTGAGGGCGTACTTGATTCTGAATTACTCTTTGGTTACACATTCATAAATCTTTTATTGTTGCCAAATGGGTCATGACCTTCATACTTTATGCAGTCCCTTCTGTGTTTCCAACTGACAGTTTTAAAACCGATAGAAGATTTTGCCTTGGTTCTTGTTGTAGTCACAGGTTTGACCCAAGGGGCAGGGTTGGGGCACAGGAGAAGATGGGAGGGTGTCCTGGTACCTGGCCCTCTCTTGGAGGTTCTGATATGATTGACAGAGAAAGGGCTCCCAAGCAGTGCCAACTCCCATAAAGGAACGAAGGATTTGTTTGGCCTCGTAGCTCAGAATAAGGTAGTTCACCATAGCAGGGAAGGGCGGGCACTGGAAGCAACATGGTTTGAGGCCTGACCAGGAAGGAGGGAGGGGAGTACTGGGCTCAGCTACCTTTCTCCTTTCTCCTTTTTATTTCCCTTCCCCTGTATTTAGTCAGGATGCTGGCCCGTGGATTGGTGCCACCCATATTTAGAATAGATCGTCCCTCGGCTAAACTTTTCTGGAAATACCCTCATAAACATGCCCACTACATCCTTCTGCCTGAGGGTTTTTTAGTCTAGGTAGGTTGACAGTTTAAACACTACAAGGTACCTAAACATAGTACTTGAACTGTCACATTTTACCTCTGGTCCCCAGAGGCTTGTGGCTACCTCTTAATGCAAAATGCATTCATTTTAACTTTGAAAGACTTCATACTCTTATCTCAACAGTGTTAAAAGTCCAAAGTCTTTTCCAAGACCTGAGACAAATTTTAGGACGTAAGGAAAGATCCCACTAAAAGAAGACTGAATCTTAGCCAGAAAAACAGCCAAGTCTTACACCTCCATATCCCACATCTGGGGCAGCTGACCCCTCTGCCTCTCATTTGGCTACCTGCAGTCATGTGGCTTTTTCTTGGCTAGCTGTGCTTGGTGCCTGCAGCATCCTTTAGCAACTGCTGCACATTTCTGGCCTCTCCAATACCCTGTTCTGTGGCTTAGCGGGAAGCTATGTTTTTATAAGCCTTATGCTTTCAGCGTGCACTGAAAGAAATGCATCCAAGTCCTCTCATAACTACTGTTGATGCCGAAGGAAGTTCAATAGAGAGCTTTGGTTGGCTGGATATCAACTGACTTAAATGATGATCTGTTCCTATTTAAAATCATTTTGGAAATTATATAATTCGGCAGCAGAGCAGACCTGGTATTTAAATGGAATCCCCTCTGAACCTCATTTTTATTACTGTTGTTCTTGTCCTTGGCTTTAAGAGAGATGCCCACCTTGATGCTTTTTGGATTTAGTCTGATAGAGAAATCAGATGTGTGAGCTACAAGCTGTGGACTGGGGGGGTCCTCTGACAGCAGGTAGCTATTTGTCTCCAGCCTTGAGAAGAATTTTGTGTAAACTCTCCCCTCTTGGATATTATGTGCATTATATGTACAATTTACAGGCATTTTTCCCAAAGGATTTTTATCTAATGTCGCAATTCACAAGTGAGAAGACATGTATTATTTTTATGTGCCCAAATACGGTAGAACGTGTCATATTCATGCCTCATGGGTCAGGTGCCTGGGTTTCCTGTGACTCCGAACTCATGAGGTAAGATCAGGAGAACTCTGTCAAGAGGAGAGAAG
The DNA here is from genome assembly GCA_019843855.1 of Hylomyscus alleni. Lineage (NCBI taxonomy): Eukaryota > Metazoa > Chordata > Mammalia > Rodentia > Muridae > Hylomyscus > Hylomyscus alleni. The sequence goes on along the minus strand of JADRCC010303517.1, from coordinate 2,129 downwards.
GGTTTAGGTCAAGTATTTTGTCATCACTTCTTCTATAATTGAGGGGCCTATCCAGTCAGTAGAGAAGCTAGATACGATTTTTCTCCTGCAAAAACACTTGTGCATTTTCTACCTGAAAAGGGTGCAGTTGCTGAAGTAGGTGATACCTGTGTGTATCGTGTTCCTTCCTATCTAGTATATCCCAGATTTGTGCCATTTGTTTTAATAAACTGTATTTTGGAGTAGTTTTAATATGTATTTCGATGTATACAACACATGTGTCTTGACATATATTTGCAATTACAATTACATGTATTCAGCATCTCTTTGCATTGCTTGCTTCTCCTCCCCCTTCTCTCTCCACTGGTCCTGTGTCTCCATAGATACTTGCCTTTCTTAGAATGTCATATAATGAAATTGCTATTCAGGAACTAGTTAGGAGACAGCAAGGCAGACTGTTCAGGGTGTCCTACAACAGAGTTCTCCAGTCAGGAAGGCAGAGTTCGGCTCCTCATGTGAGGATAAGTAGGAGTTTGCAGCCAGAGGAGAGGAGGAATATGGTGTGGAGGATCCTGAGTGAGCCCACTTAACAGGATTCTTGCTGAAGGAGGCCAGGTGACCAGCCATCACATGCAGCATGGTGGGAGTCTAGGAACCTGGTCAGGTGTCAGGGGTGGATGATTCTTGCTAACACTGGGTGATCCAGAGATCACAAAAGCTATAGAGAACAGGGTTCCAGGGACTTCAGTTAAGTTTGCTCAAAGGAGACCGCCATGTCCAAATCCACATGACCAGCCCTTCTGGCCTTGCTGGCTGCCTTCAATTCTAGGAAGCTGTCTGCATCTCCTCCTACTCTTTCCCTAGCTCGTGAGTATCCCACTGTCAGGTAGACAGTTGGTTTATCAGTTCACCTACTGAAGGGTATCTTTGTTTATTTCCCAGTTTGGGGAATTATGAATAAAGTGGTAAATATCTAAGTATTGCTTTGTTTTCAAGAATAATTTTATATTTATAGGAAAGTTGTAGAGTTATTTGTGCAGAAAATTAGCCCTTAGCTAGTTTCTCCAGTGTTGACATTATATTGAATTGTCAAAACTAATTAACATGGCACATTGCTGTTGTCTAGGCCGTGTTTACATTTCAACAGTGTTTTCTCAAATTTTCTTTGTATATTTTACCATCCATCTCAGGATATCAGGTTGCATTAGTAGTACATTAATTGAATTTGAGTTTATGGGCGTAGTTTGAGCATGTTATATTTCTTCAAAATCCTCGCATATGCTGAAGTAGGAGTGTAAACCTGTCAGCTATAAGGGGCATTTGACAGTGTCACTTGTCAAATGAGCCCTTTAATTGTGAGATTGTTATTTTGAGTGTTTTTTCTCCCAAGTTTGCATGTAGCTTCAGTAAAATGTGCAGTGCGTTCAGTGCACTGAGAGGGACTGCAGGCACTGATTGCAAGATGTTGTTTGTCAGCAGCATTAGAGCTTTCGGGTAGGTCATTTTAAGGGCAAGTGTTCCAAGGGGCTGGAAGGGGACTGGTGGCAGTTGTGGTCACAGGAGCTGTCGTTGACAGTTTTTCAGATCTGTCAGAGGAGAGGTGTTCAGGTAGCTAATGAGCATCTTTAAATATTTTGCTGGCAGAAGGACTCCATGAAAGATGACAGAAGAAGTCATTGTCATAGCCAAGTGGGACTACACTGCCCAGCAGGACCAGGAGCTCGACATCAGGAAGAACGAGCGGTTGTGGCTGCTGGACGACTCCAAGACGTGGTGGCGGGTGAGGAATGCAGCCAACAGGACGGGCTATGTGCCTTCCAACTACGTGGAGCGTAAGAACAGCCTAAAGAAGGGCTCCCTGGTGAAGAATCTCAAGGACACACTAGGTGAGTATCCGTACCCACAGGACCACCCAGGGGATGGCACTGCTGCCTCAGCGTGTGTGTGTGTGTGTGTGTGTGTGTGTGTGTGTGTGTGTGTGTGTGAGAGAGAGAGAGAGAGAGAGAGAGAGAGAGAGAGAGAGAGAGAGAGAGAGAGAGAGAGAGAGGAATGTGTGTAGTGTGTGTATGTATGTGGGGGTGTGTATAGTGTGTATAGTATGTTTGTGTGTGTGGAGTAGGGGTATATGTATGTGATGGGGCGTGTATGTG
>JADRCC010303498.1:0-10000 GCA_019843855.1 Hylomyscus alleni | reverse complement strand
CTTCTTCTTCTTCTTCTTCTTCTTCTTCTTCTTCTTCTTCTTCTTCTTTGTAGTAGCTCATTTTTATATTAGATATTTTCTTTGTTTACATGTCATATGATTTTTCCTTTCCCGGGTTCCCCTCCAAAAAAAAAAAAAACAGACCAACCCCCCCCCCAAAAAAAAAAGACAAGAAAAAACCCTGTTACCTTCCCCCTCCTCCTGCTGCCACCCCACTCTCTCCCACTTATCGGACCTGGCATTCCCCTACACTGAGGCACAGAACCTTCACAAGGCAAAGGGCCTCTCCTCCCATAGATGCTCAACTTTGCAATCCTGTATTATACACATGCTGCCAGAACAATCAGTCCCACCATGTATACTGCTTGGTTGGTGATTGAGTCCCTGGGAGCTCTGAGGGTACTAGTTAGTTCATATTGTTGTTTGTCCTAAGGGACTGCAAACCCTTCAGCTCCTTGGGTTCTTTCTCTAGCTCCTTCATTGGGGACCCTGTACTCAGTCCAATGGATGGCTGTGAGCCTCTACTTCTGTATTAGTTGGGTACTGGCAGAGCCTCTCAGGAGGCAGCTATATCAGGCTCCTGTCATCCAGCACTTGCTGGCATCCACAATAGTGTCTAGATTTGATAATTGACTATGGGAAGGATTCCCAGGTGGACCAGTCACTGAATTGTCCTTCCTTTAGTCTGTGCTCCATAGTTAGTCTCTACAACTCCTTCAATGGGTATTTTGTTCCCTCTTTTAAGAAGGAACGAAGTATCCACACTTTGCTCTTCCTTCTTCTTGAGTTTCTTGTGGTTTGTGGATGGTACTTTGTGTATTCCAATCTTCTGGGATAATATCCATTTATCAGAGAATACATTCCATGTGTGTTCTTTTGTGATTGGGTTACCTCTCTCTGGATGTTATTCTCCAGAGCCATCCTTTTCCCCAAAGAATTTCATAAATTCATGTTTTTAATAGCTGAGTAGTACTTCATTGTGTAAATGTACCACATTTTCTGTATCCATTCCTCTGTTGAGGGACATCTAGATTGTTTCCAGTTTCTGACTATTATAAATAAGGCTGCTATGAACATAGTGGAGCATGTGTCCTTATTACATGTTGGAGCATCTTCTGGGTATATGCCAAGGAGTGATATAGCTGGGGCCTCTGGTAGTACTATGTCTAATTTCCAGAGGAACTGCCAAACTGATTTCCAGAGTGGTTGTTCCAGCTTGCAATCCCACCAGCAATGAAGTAGTGTTCCTCTTTCTCCACAACCTCACCAGCATCTGCTGTCACCTGAGTTTTTTATCCTAGCCATTCTGACTGGTGTGGAATCTCAAGGTTGTTTTGAATTTTGTAAATTTTGTAAATTTTGAAAAACTCCAAGAGGTTGTCCAGATTAAGCAGGAGAATCCATCTCAATTTTTAGAACGCCTTACGAAGGCGTACAGTTGTTTAGAGATTTCAGTGTTATAATTGCCACAGCAGACAGAGATGAAGTTCAGACTCATGAAAATTTAGGTTTTCATATTGGACCTAATGATTTCTGATTTTATAGTTGGTCATAAAGTAAAATTCATAGAGCAAAGCCATGCTGTGTAACTTCTTATTGCTGTATGTTTCTTGTCCATTGAGTAACTACTCAGCAATGCAGCAAGATTCATGACAGCCGCCCTTGAGACAGCTTGAATACTTGTAGTTTGCTCATTTGGTAGCATGTCTTTCAGCAAGAAAATACAACTGTTTCTTTTCAGGTTTGGGTCAAAAAAGGTCAATTTTGGGTAGTTATGGTTGATTATATGTTAATATTCACAGGAAGCAGACAGTGGCTATTTTAGGATCAGATGACAGCTACAAGAAATGATAATTTCATTACATTTGGTAGCACAATTAAGTAGTTTTTGTGCTTGGAATGATAACTTCAGGGGATTGATTATTCACTAAACATTTGATGATAAGAGTAGAGACTTGAAGTTTTCTGGACTCCAGTTTTATTTATAAATACAAAGGTCAACAAAGCCTTCAGAATCTCATTTGAATTTTTGTATAAGTAAAATTGAATAGGCATTATAAAGTTGTTTCTTACTTTTGTGTTATGAAAGTACCACTGCCTTTCCACAGATTTTAGCAAGAGTTCCTTCTGAATTCTGCGCAGAAAATACTTTATCCTTGCTCCATATACCTTGGACTGCAATGCCCTTGCCATTGTTGGTATACTCCAAAGAATACAAGATGCTTTAATGGATTGCCTTTGATTAAACAATGGTTATACTCACCAGCAAATCAACTTGAAATTCTATGTCATTCATTGGTATAAATTTAAACATAATCTATCACTTTACTTTTATGTATCTCATTTGCTGCAGAATAATTCTTCATTTTTAAGCATGTGAGCTTAAGAATATTTTTCTTTAGTACTCTCATAAAGATATTCATACATAATAGAATATATATGTATATATATATATATATGTGTGTGTGTGTGTGTGTGTGTGTGTGTGTGTGTACATAACTTCATCACCTTCATTGACTCAAATAAAATGTCATGTTTTTCTTAAAATCTTTAGATATTATTTATCTTACATGCTTATTTATTTCTTTGACACTTATTCTGATCTTATCCTACTGATTTAACCTGCAAACTGGATTATCTACCTTACTTCCATAGCTGCCATCTTCATTGTAGCCATTTTGTTCACTTTTTTCCTTGCTCTGTAATACCTGTTGAGATTTCCTATTCCTCAATTCTAATATAAACTCTTTTGCAGTCTTTGTAACAGATTTCAATTCAGTCCTGGCCTTAACACATAGCTTCACTTTTCTTGGCATTATCATACAATTAAATGAATAATTATTTGGCATTCTTCTTAACCCTGGCAGTCTTCACTTTCAACAACTTATATTTAAAAATCTAATTTTTTCAAGTATATGGTGAGGTATGGAATTGGCTGATTAAACAGAAAGACCAATGCACTTCAATGTAACTTTACTACATCTGTGTCTTTAATACTTTTACACTGTCAGAGACACTTTGCTAACGACTAGCAACGCTATAATCCCCAGTTTTTATCTTCATTATATCATCCTTCATGAGGTATGAAAATATAAAGAACAGGATAACACTGTGTATCTCAAGCTGCAAACTGAGGTAGAATAAAATATACAAATGTAGCAATAATAAAACATGTCTTCTTTATAATTTACTATTGCATTTTCAGTTCAATTATGATTACCACTATTATCTCTTTTTGATTCTGTTGATTTTATTTTGTATTTGAATACACTAAGTATGTCTTTTCATTTTTGTGCACAGCAAACTTTTTAATTCTTTTATTTTATTGAGGACAAGAGGACACACACACAGAGTTTAATCTTGCTTTATGTAGAAAGATTTGTCTATAGGTACAATTTCTTCAACATTCTAAAGTCGGTGATTGATTCTTTCTTGTGTTTGGCACATAAATTATTTTTCTCCATTTTCTTCACCCTTGAATTTTACATGGAAAAATACAATACAGAGGTTTCTGAAAGCTTCCATGGAAAGTTACTCATTCTTGATGTCCCATAAAGCTTGTGATTGGATGCTAAAACATGAATAGTCCTTTGTCTAAGAAAAATATCTTATTAAATTATCTTAAATAATTGAAAAAGAAGAACAGCTGAGTGGTAAGCACTCCCATATAAAATAAAATAAAATCACATGAAGTAAAGTTATCTTATAAATACCATGTGTGTGGACTGTTTTGACAATGGACTGTTATAGAGACAGTATGAGAGGCATAAGAATAACAGCCTGTCTTGAACAATCTCTAATGTCTAGTTTCCAAACCAGACATTCTGTTTGAATATTCTTTACTAATTAAGTACTGTTCATGTTACTTTTGGTTTGTTAGTTTTGTGTGTATGGATGTTTGCCCTGCACGTGTACACATACAACACATATGTGTGCTGTCCCATGAGGTCAGAATAAAGTTTGAAACCCTATGAACTGCATTTCCAAACAGCTATGAGAAACGGGCTACAGGGAACTGAAGTCACATCCTCTGCCTGAGCAGTAAATAGTCTTAAGTGCTGAATGATCTCTTCAGCCTTCCATGTCATATTTTTCAATGATCATTTGGCTTAGATAAAAATGAGGTGTGTCCAAGTTTTCTGTTGTTGTTTCAATGCTTTAAAAATGATTGAAAATCATTTCATTTAGCTGCCAATCTTGAAGTTTATTCTATTGTGTATGTACAGTCAATCCAATGGTAAACTGTAGGACTCTAATGTGTTTTTCCATCTACATGTAAGTTAATGAAGCACGGTATTTTGACTCTGAGTTTAAATTCTATTTCATATTCTGTTTTTTGAAGTCTTTAAATGTCTACATTTATCATCTTTCAACACACAGACTTCAAACATTTAGCAAAGCTGAAAAAAATTATCTCTGAAGTCATTCGTTGCCTTTTAAAAATCTCATTTCAGTCTAGACCATGAGAAAATAATTCAAGATGCCCACTTCTCAATTCTTCCTTTCAGAAGTGAATACATAATAATTCTTTTAAAAGGTCCCATTATATTGTAATTGTTTTATTGATGACTTTCCACATTCACCACAACATTCTCCAGGTATGAGAGAGCTAATGAGAGAGCAATGTCTCTACTGGAGTGAGCATATGGAAGGTCCAGTTTTTAAATCTTCCTTTTCCCAACTTAACAGTTCCTATATGCTGTGTAAATTGCATGACAAAAACATGCAGAACATGCTGTTACTAGATAGGCAGACAAAATATTTTATTTCAAATGAGTCAGCATTTGAGAAATAGAAGATTGATAGAGTAAATATTTGAAGCAAATAAGCAATTGTATATTTAGATATCTTTGGAGTACTCACAGTTATAAAAGTAAAAAACTTAAAGAATTATTTTAGTACTTTAACTAAAACTTATTTAGCATTTTTGAGAATAATTATTGTTATTTTCATTTCAGGATCTCTTTACAATCTTCAAAGTGACAGAAAATCCTAGAGGGCTTTTTTTTAATGAATTATAACTCTTAATGTCTACTGCACTATAACTTAAAGAGTAGAATTCTTAAAATTAATGAATTTTAGCATGAGTGCTATGTTAAAAGTTATCCAAATGACATATTCCTACTACAATACTAGTTTTTTTCTAAACATATTTAGAAAATATAAAATATTTAGTTGCAAATCTAGTAATGTCTACTAAAAAGACATAGATATTGATGTATGTTGTGGTTTACTTCTTTAGCCAATATAGCTTACATCAAGTTAAGGAAAACTAACTAGCAGAGTGTGTTTCAATTGGATGTTAATAAGAAAGCAAGGATCGAGGGAGAGAGATCCTGAAAGGAGTGGAGATTGCATAAAGTGAAATAAGCAGTAAATGGAGAATAATAGAAGAGAAAGAATTTAAAAGAGTCTTAAATTTAAATATTTTTAAAGAAATGAATCCTAGCATTCTATTGGCACTAGGAGGATTATCACAGCAATATATTTTACATTTAAAAAGCCCCAGAAGAGAGAAAATTTTGGTTCTCTAAGAAAAATGATAAATATTTGGATGTGATAGTATTAGTTTCCTTAAATATACCATTGTATGATGTATTCATCTTTTAAAATATCAAATATAGTACAGAAGCATGCAAAATTATTTTGTCATTTACAAATAAAGTGAACTATAAAAAAGTAGTTTAAGTCTCTAGTTTGGTATACTCACAATGATCACTGTTTTTGCCAGTTGCATATTTACCTGTATATACTTTGCTAATTAAGCTAAATGAAATAGTTATAGACTGATAAATAGATTATTCTGTTCTAACGCAAATGATCATTTCTGAGGATGTTATTCACTTGTCGTTAAGTCAGCTTTATTCCTTTTAGGACATAGTGAGAATTTAGTTTTCACCAAATGAATGGAACATTGAAATAAATGGCATAATAAGAGGAAAGAAGAGCCTGAAGCTGAGGTTTGATGTCCGGGACAAAAGTACCTCTTATTGTCTTGAATAAGCAAAGCTGTGTAATTTATTGTTTATAAAATAAAGGTGATAAATTATCTACTGATTTTAGGCAACAACATAATGAAAAAATTAAGTACTGTGGCTATGAAGATTCTATTCACACAATATTTTCTGTTTCTCTTATTAGAGATGAATATTGATATTGATGGTTTAATTATGATGATGAGCATGTTAGAGTTAGGTGAAAATACATGATCTTGTCTATACTGCATGAATATCACAAATCATTTTATTATTAAAAGAATTAATATATCATCACTTTAAAATATTTGAAAGTATCATACATGTAAGTTAGTCCTTTTATACTCATTACTCGTCTTTTTTAACTTTAAAATTCTGTTTTACTTATTTTTTGTTATTTTTAGTTTTGTATTAATTTTTATTAGATATTTTCTTTATTTACATTTCAAATGTTATCCTCTTTCCTCAATTCTCCTCCAAAAACTCCTATTCCATCCACCCTCCCCCTGCTCACCAACCCACCCACCCCACTTTACTTTCCTGGCATTCCCCTACACTGGGGCATAAAGCCTTCGCAGGACCAAGGGCCTCTCCTCCCATTGATGACCAATGAGGTAATCTGCTATATGTACAGCTGGAGCCAAGGGCCCCTCCGTGTGTATTCATTGGTTGGTAGATTAGTCTCTAGGAGCTCTAGGGGTACTGCTCAATTCACATTGTTGTTCCTCCTATGGAGGTGCAACCCCCTCAGTTCCTTAGGTCTTTTTTCTAGCTCATCCATTGGGGAGGAGGTGCTCAGTCCAATGGTTGGCTGAAAGCATCTGTATCTGTATTTGTCAGGCACTGACTAATTCCTAAAATTTCTTCCAGTCAAACCCTTCTTTCCAATAAACTCCCTGTCTAATTTCATGTATTTATGTATACATGTGTATACTAAAAATCTTTATTGAGTTTAAATGGAATTGTTTTCATAAGTTTGGATGGGAGCTTATATGCAATAGCAGGGTCTACATATCAGTGTTTGTAATGCTATAAAAATTGGCATTTCTTTATTCAGCCACAGTTATTCATCATTACTTGTTTGGTGAAGAATGAATCTTTATGAGTCTTTTAGGCTTCCACGGTTAACTATGAAATGGACAAACTTTTTAGGACTAAAATGGATAACCAGGTATGCAATGAGTTCAAGAGCATGTTGTTCATGTTAAATCCGGAAGAGCTCTAGACACCCTTGACTCTTAACATCTTTCTACCCTTTTCTCATAGTATTTCTTGAACATTCAGTGTGGCACAGATGTCTGACTTAAGGTCCAGTAGTACAGAGTAACATATCTCTACTTTAAACCATTATGACTCTCTGCATCAACTGCTGCTGTCCAGTATAAAAAGCTTCTCTAAGATGAGCAAAGAGTGACAGTAATATATGGATAAAAAGATCAGTATTTATAAAACAGTTTGATATTACTTTCATTTGACAAAATAGTTTCTAGAGTCTCCTCTATGGGTTATAAACTTTAGCTAAAGTCCTTTGGAGTAGTCAGTATACGTTTTTTCTTGTGGAGTGGGCCTTAAATAGAATCAGAGAGTGTTTGATTAACTTCATAACATTCATGTCACTACTGCACAAATGGGCATTTCTTATCAGATCTGTCATTGTTGTGGTTCCTAGAATTTATACCTTGGTAAGACTATTGGCAAGTTTTCTCTCCAAGAAGCTTGAATAGAATCTTCTAGAATTGTGAAAGCTAAATAGCAGAGAAGAATCTTCCAGGTCAACCTGGGCTGATTTTCTCATGGGCTTTGACCTATATGTGTTATATCATCTCATTATCAAGTGCTAATGAGCAACCAAGGTAACTAGTTATAAACTATAATGTTTTGGGGTTTTCAGCTTATCTTGTCATAGAATTGTGTTTTACAACCTATGGTTTTCTTGGAGAAACATTAGCACCCTATGTAGGGTACCTCTGTTTAAACTGTTTTACGTTTTATTTTGATGTCTTAGAAAATAGTAGCTTTCCATAAGATTCTGTTAAACATCTTTAGTAATAGTTATCTTTCCTTCTACTCCCTCTTCTGACTGCCCTTCAATTCATAGTTTTTTCTATTCCCTCAACAATTTCTCATTTCTAACATATCTTCTTAAAATCTGTACCTCTTATAACCCCCCCCCACAGGACTAGTACTATAAAATATATTTTATACTTAGGTTTTTGTTAGTGATATAGTTCACTGTTATTATTGTTATTACTATAAATGAAGATTTTTATATTCCTGTTAATTCCCAAATGACTCTGAACATTGAAATTACTATAATCTCATAAATTTTCTGACTATCTAGAAAAAAAAATAAGTAATCAATACCAAGTAGAGTGAAGAAAACCTATCAAGGTTACTTAAATCGATACGTTAACTTGCTCTTAGAGTGCATGTTTGCACAAAGAGAATTCTTTGTTCCCTGAAGCTCCATTTGATGCTAGCAAAAAGTGTGTGCAATGCTTCTGCATGCGCATTTTACTTTAAACATTTAAAATGGAAACAACTCATTTTTGCCATGAATAATTTTGTTCAATGAATAATTTATTCTACTTTCAGCTGTAAATGCATTAAATACTTCTTGGAATATGATGGCAAAATATTTATACACTAATGAATTCTGAATTTGTGATCATTAAGATAAATCACAGTTTCCTTGATAGTAGTAGAAAATCTTGAATTCTTCATTTGTATTTTATAATTTGGAAATGGCTAAATATTATCATTCATATAAACTGCAAGTATGTTTTAATTTGAAAATATAATAGGAAAGATTATTGGTTACATTATCAAAATCTATTAAATAATGTCAAACAGTGAAGGCCATCTTTATAAAGTGTATTTTAAAAATCTTAAACCAGGAGACAGTGGGAAGAGCCTGTAACAGTGTCCTCTTGCTTTTGAACTGGAAGCCCGGGGATGACCATTCATTCTTGCCATTCCATAGTACATGCGAATGGCAGATACAGAAAGCTTAAAGCTTATTTATGAATTAAGTAGAGGATCTAACATCACTTCAGAGAGGGTTAGTAAGATTCTGAAACTGGGCAAAGTCTAAGTGGCAGGAAGCCCTCTTACATTTCACTGCTTGTATAGTATCTGGCCTTCCTACCACAGGTTTAATTTTCCATTCATCCAAGTAATTAAGAAAATAAACATGATTTTCCCATAAATAAAGACTATGAGAAAATTTAATTTAAATTTCCCATTAAACAGATATAATAATAAATGCTGAAAATATGACTGGAAGTTTATGTTAAGTTTCAGTCTCCTAAACAAATTGAAAGCTAGAATTTAGTATATACAGGTTGATGCAACAGCAAGAAATTAAAAATATCCATATTTCAGGAAAGTACTATGCCAATCATGAATAATGATCCTTATCATTCTCAGACCACTTTTGAAATCAAAGCTTTCTAGTTATCATAAAGTAAACATATGTACAAATATACAACCAGTCTCTAGGCAAGTGTAAGGAATTCACCACTTCTGACAATACAGTATACCTTTTCACAAACACTTCATGGCTCAGTAAAATTCTTCCCTCTTCAGAGTGCCTTCCACGACATCAATGGCTTCCACAGTATGGACCTCATTTTGATAAGACTGGCATTTAATATAATTCTTCCTATTCTGAATATTTGAATAACTTGATATTAAACAATTATTTACATTAAGCCCTATGTCAGCAATGACTTGGTATAAGAAAATATTTTTCTTTGATTTACTATTTTCACAAGAGTAACAGAACAATTTACTAAACATAATGAAGTTTCCTTATGAATTTTAGGATGTCTTAATCAAAACATATGGAATCCAATATATATTCAAAAGTTTTGCCAGAGGCTGGACAGTGGGGGCACATGCCTCTAATCCCAGCACTTGGGAGGCAGAGGCAGGAGGATTTCTGAGTTCGAGGCCAGCCTGGTCTACAGAGTGAGTTCCAGGACAGCCAAGGCTACACAGAGAAACCCTGTCTTGAAAAACCA
>JADRCC010303466.1:0-12839 GCA_019843855.1 Hylomyscus alleni | reverse complement strand
CTTGTAGGGTCTGTATGACATTTGCCCAGGATCTTCTAGCTTTCATAGTCTCTGGTGAGAAGTCTGCCATAAATCTGGTAGGTCTGCCTTTATATGTTACTTGACCTTTTTCCTTTACTGCTTTAAAAATTCTTTCTTTGTTTAGTGTATTTGGTGTTTTGATTATTATGTGACAGGAGGAGTTTCTTTTCTGGTCCAGTCTATTTGGAGTTCTGTAGGCTTCTTGTATGTTCATGGGCATCTCTTTCTTTAGGTTAGAGAAGTTTTCTTCTATAATTTTGTTAAAGATATATACTGGCTCATTACATTGGGAGTCTTCACTCTCTTCTATACATATTATCCTTAAGTTTGGTCTTCTCATTGCACCCTGGATTTCCTGGATGTTTTGGGTTAGGAGATTTTTGATTTTTGCATTTTCTTTAACTGTTGTGTCAATGTTTTCTATGGTGTCTTCTGCCCCTGAGATTCTCTCTTCTATCTCTTGTATTCTGTAGGTGATGCTTGCATCTATGACTCCTAATTTCTTTCCTAGGTTTTCTATCTCCAGAGTTGTCTCTCTTTCTGATTTCTTTATTGTTTCTATTTCCATTTTTAGATTCTGGATGGTTTTGTTCATTTCCTTCACCTATTTGATTGTGTTTTCCTGTAGTTCTTTAAGGGATGTTTGTGTTTCCTCTTTAAGAGCTTCCAGCTCTTTACCTGTGTTCTCCTGTATTTCTTTGAGGGTGCTATTTATGACTTTCTTAAGGTCCTGCATCATTATCATGATAAGTGATTTTAGATCTGAATCTTGCATTTCTTGTGTGATGATGTGTCCAGGACTTGCTATGGTGGGAGAATTGGGTTCTGATGATGCCAAGTAACCTTGATTTGTATTGTTTATTTTCTTATGCTTGCCCTCAGCCATCTGGTTATCTCTAGTGCTATCTGCCCTTGCTATATCTGACTGGAGTCAGTCCTTCCTGTGATCCTGGTTGTATCAGAGCTCCTCAGAGTCAGGCAGTCTCTGTGATCCTGTGATTCTGGGATCCTGTGACCCTGGGATTGTTAGAGCACCTGGGAGTACAGCAGCTTCCTCTGGGTGTTGTGGGACTGGCTGCAGAGCTTGTGCCCAAGGTCCACTCAGGACACCAGCCCAGAGAGAATGGAAAGAACCCGAGCCACTCTGCTGGTGGTCTTCCTGTGTGCCTGGTCCTGCAGGTCCCAGTTACTCCTGGTGTTGGGACAGATTTTGGGTCCTCCTCACCTCTGATCCTGAGAGTGTCAGAGTTCCTAAGAGTGGAGCTTCCTCTGGGTGTTGTGGGACTGACTGCAGAGCTTGCGCCCAAGGTCCGCTCAGGAAACCAGCCCAGAGAGACCAGCAAAATTAAACATTTTCAATCCCCCAAATTAAAATAATAAATAAATAAATAAATAAATAAATAAATAAATAATAGCAAACAGTACTCCGGGGAAAAAGAGGTCATCAAGACAAGTTGGCTTAAATGTTATATTGAAATGTCTGATGATTTTGTTCAAATAAAATTAATTACATTGGCATGCTTATGAGACAGCAGTGCTGTTACTAAAAAGTTTGTGAAGAAAATCCAGCTCAGGGCTTTTTCTTTGCTCTGAATTTGTTTCTAAAGGTAGATACTCATCCAGTTGCTCATGTGGCTCTCAAGTGAAAGAGCCAGGTTTCTCCCCAAAGCACAAAGACAGCAGCCCTGTCAGGAAGAGTGCCTACAGTCTCCCTTTGCTAGAGGAGGAATGGTTGTAGGAATTGTTTACGTGGGGGCCTCAAATAATGGCACACCACCACCCTTTTACCTTCTAGTCCCTGTAACTCACACACTTATAGGTGTACCCAAGGAGCAGTGAAAAGTAGGGGGCTGCCTGTCTGTCCACTTGAGAAGAGTGGCTGATCATCATAGCAAGATGGCCCAGTGCACAACCTTAGTCACTTCCCATGGAGTCTGAGAAGTACCATTCTTCTGAGAGTCAAACTCTCAACCTGTTCTTCCTTCTGAGCTCTACAGATCCTTTCCATGATGCTGTACACACACACACACACACACCAAGCAGTGGTGTGCCATTTTTTGAGGCTCTAAAGTAAACTCTTCCTTCTCAGGCAAAGTGACCATAGACACTCTTCCTGGCAGGGTTGCTGTCTCTCTGCTTCAGAGACACATACACACACATAAACACATTTACTCACACATACATATACACGTGCACATACACACACATAAACACAAATACACATATATACACAGACACAAACACTCATACACACATGATCACAGATAAACATATACATACAGTCACAAACACACGTACCTCAACACATATGCACACATTCACACAGACATGCACTCACACATACACACACAGATACAATCACACACATAATCACAAATAAACACATATGTACAGTCACACACTGAGACATACACACAAACACGCATACATAAACACGTGCACACATTCACACACACATACACATACATACTATATACACACAGACACAAACACACACGTAATCCCAGATAAACACGCACATACAGTCACACACACACATAGACATACACACATATAAACACATGCACACATTCACACACACACATACACTCACACACACCAACTTTGTCATCACTCACCATTTATTTACCATGTACCAAATGTGTCCAGGATCTGGTCCCATTCCTGGTCTTTCAGCAAACCATTTGGCGAATGTTGGGAAAGGGTCCAGGAGACCCAAGGACCATTACTTATAACACCTCAGCAGCCATGGCCACCAAAGATTCAAAGTCCATGACTCTCATTTCTGGGTTTAAGGCAGAACTTTCTATGTGGGGGCTGCCTCCCTTTCCTGTCATTATTCTCTGTTGCAAAATAAGCATCGGTCCAGACATTCTCCTGGGAACTGTGCAGCTGAGCTCAAAAGGTGTCTGATACCGGTCTTATCAAAGGGATGGAGGGCAGGGAGGCCTGGAAAATGCTTTTCAGGCAGCGTAGAAATTCTGCTCTCCCTTGTAACCATAGGGAAGAAGATTTTCATGGGTCTCTACAGTGTGGGGCTGGGGTGATGGCTCAGCGGTTAAACAGGGCACACTGCTCTTTGAGGCTGTGAGTTCAGGTCGTAGAACCCATGCTGGGTAGCCTGTAACTCCAGTTCCAGGGCACTCTGAGGCTTCCAGCCTCCACGGGCACCTGCACTCATGTGTGCACACACACACATACCACATACTTTACTAAAAATAAAGTCATCTTTAAGAAAAAAGAACTCTGCAGAGTGAGGATTGGGCTCTCCCTCAGATTTAACCTTACAGATCTCAAGCCAAAAAAAAACGTCGGTGGCCTGACCCAGTGCTCAGAATCTCTAACTCAGGGGTTCTCAACCTTCCTAATGCTGTGACCGTTTTAATACATTATAGTTCCTCGTGTTGTGGTGACCCCCTCCAACGATAAAATTGTTTTGTTGCTACTTTGTAACTGTAATTTTGCTACTGTTATGAATCATAAAGATCCAATATGCAGGATGTCTGGTATCCAAACTCTGCGAAAGGGTCATTAGATCCCCAAAGGGGTCACAACCCACAGGTTGAGAACCTCTGCTCTAAGAAAGCTAAGCAGGAGGAACACATGGAGCCCATCTGTCCACCGGCCGTGTGTTCAGCACCTGTCTTCATTTGTGCTGCCCATCACTGCCATGATCCCTGCTACAAGCCTCTCCTTGTTCTGCTTCAGTTCCCAACCGATGCTTGGCCAGTCTCACATGTAGGCTTGCTTACTAGTGACAGCAGCTGTGCCCATCAGTACTTCCTGCATGCCTAGACTTGTGCTACTCACTTCCTATGGACTAACCCGTTCACTCCTTGCAGTACCCATATAAAGGAAGAGCTAATGTTGCAGCCATTTTGAAAAAGGGAAACCCTAGGCACTGAGATCCAAACCAAGACTTCTGCTTTTACCCAGCATGCTATCTGAATCAACAAAATACTTTGGATTTGGGTTAATTTTGCAAAAATTAATGTGTGTGTGTCTACATGTATGCATGTGCACATGTGCATGTGTGTTTTATTTTGAGAGAGGAGCTCACTATTAAGCTAAGTAGACAAGTCTGACCTTGAACTCACAAACAGATGCCTGCCTCTACTTCCAGAGTACTGAGATGAAAGGCATGTTGTCATACTCTCGAAATGTTATTTCTTCACACATTACTGGAGGAAGAAGCCCTTTCTCAAGTGCTGGGGAAGGCGCTGGAGGGAGAGACGAACAGCCTGAAGCAGACACGAGAGAAGCCCACTGGTGTGGTGCTAAGTGTGCTGCTGTCTGTCCCTGACCATCACTGTCTTCCTGGGTGTTTCCTGTAGGCCACTTATCTTCTGGGGCCCAAAGTACTTCACTGAAGGGAACAGAAAGGAACAGTAGAGGTGAACGGGCAAGATGATCATCAGTGTCCACAGAGCACGGCGTTCCCAGGATCTGTGATTCTGTATCCTGCAGGTCATCTTTGTGTGGGGAATTTCTGCCTATAGTTCCTAATGAGGGAATCAGATATTCATCCATCCTCTCCACATAGGTCTGTGGGTCTGCAAAGTCCATGCCAGTCCTGACAGTCATGTTGCACAGAGAGGATCGGACAAGGATGTGTCACCTCGCACAGTCTTTGAAGCACTCCTACCACATGTATGAGTGAGCACATACATGTAGGCAGGTGTGCGTGCACACACACAAACACATCGTGTAAGCATCCATACACATGAACACTCATATACACTCATGAACACTCACACACGCACCCACCCACCCTCCCTCCCACACACACATGTACACGCACACACATGTGCACACTTCATTCCTTGGAGCTCTGCAATTACCTACATGGATTTGATTTGCCTCTCAGCCAGTACAGCCCTGCCATAAATCCCTTTGGGTTTTGTTCGGTACGATAATCCATTCGGTTGAGGAGTTATATAATTGCAGATCCGATGATGGTCTCCAGGCCGATTTCAAGTCAAAGCTATTTTTAATGGAATTGCCAGAGGATAGCAGGGGGAGGAGGAAGGAGGGGAGATATTTAGAGTGTACTTTTTTAAAGATCCAACAAATCTCTAAAAGTTTTAGCCTATGCATTTCTGAACCTGAATTTCCAGGGAGGAAGTTGGAGAATGCCAATTAAGTCATAACAGGTGTATTTAAGAGATGAGCTCACTTCCTGCATGAACATTTTTTTTTGTTTGGATGCTTTTCCGGGAGTGAAAAGAGGACTGGGCTAAGAGTCAAGAGACCTGAGAATTCTCTGAGCTCAGCCAGAGCCCTCCATTCGTGTGTCCTTGAGAAACTCACTTTGCCTGTCAGTTGTCTCATCTGTAAGTGAGCCTAACTTCCCTGCCAACTCTAAAAATCTTTGATGATCCTCAGAGGTCAAGGTGCTAAAGCCTGGAACTGTGAGATGGTGTGTGATCCCCAAATATTAGACACCTTCTGTTCAAATTCTTTCTCCTGACCCGTGACTTCTTCTACCTGTTCTGTTACAACCTCACCTGTCCTTAAGAACCTACAGGATTTATAGGAAAAGGTAAAAAGCACCCACTATGGGGTTATGATACCATCTAGGAAGAACCTGGTTTGAGGAATTCCCAGTGCAAGAAGTTTGTGAACTTCTCACTAAGCTTATTCTCAAGCCCTCAAAGAGGACAATTCTATTTGCCCCTGGAAACACTGTGGGAGGGGGCACACGATGCCATGGTCAGTCTCGGCTGCTGAGCTGAACAGCAAAGTAAGTGATCACAAAAATGCTTTAAAGCCTGTTGCTTGCTTTAGCACAGATGTGGATCTCAGAACCAGTTTCCAGCAATCCCGGCTCTATTGGTGCATGCTGATTTAGCCTGTGGGTGTAATGTGCACAATTTAGTGATTTGCCTCATGTTTAATCTCGCCTTCCCTTTTGCAGGGTCATTTTCTCTGTGGTAAAGGATCAACTTTGAGCTAGGAATGGCTAAGTAACAGTCTCTCCTGGAATACAAATGACTTTGTGAATAAATGAAGATTAAAAAGAAAAGAAAAACGGGAAGAGTTCTTGGCTTCATGGCAGTTGGTAACTGCCATATTCTTCTGATAGGCCGGAACAGTCTAGAGTATAATAGCTACAGACCATGTTCCATGACCATCCCCCAGACTTGAATCTCACAGGTCCCCCATAGTATATACCTATTCACTGTTTCAGAATGTAATCATGTTTAGAAACAGGGTCTTATCACTGTAACAAGTTGAAATCAGGCCAGATCAGAGTCTGAAGGGCCGTAATTCCAGTATGACTAGTGTCCCTACAAAAGAGGAAAATATAGACAGGGACAGGAGGACAGACAGGGTAGGCAATGGTGTGGGAACAAAAACTGGACTGGCACATCTGTCAGCTAGGGAACACTGAGTGTGACCTTGAGGTGATGGGAAGTTAGAAAGCTGACTACTGTCACCAGCACCAGGCCCGCTTCTTCTTGCACCCAGACTGTCAAGGCTATGTCGTGACCATCTCATGCCTTTCCCATGGGTGCTCATCCCATCCACTTGGTCACCGTTCCAATCCTTCCATTTCCCATCCCATCTACCCTGCCCTCGATAGATGAGGAAGCCACTCTTGTGCCATGTTCATGCAAGGTATTTGGCTCCCGCTTCCCTTACCTTGTGTCCTCTTTAGGAATGTCAGCTCCTTCCTCTTGACCAGTAGCTAGCCTTGGTCTCTCCTCCCATGCCCTTGTTCTTTCTAGTATTCTACAAACAGGTTCATTTGCTCTGAAAACCAAATCAGAAAACAAATACATTTCCCAAACAACAACTTGTCGTTCTCCTTTTCTACTGAGATTTCTTCACAAAGCTTTCACCATTGCTCTTTCTACTTTGGCAACTTTTTTTTTTTTCTTTTTTTTTTTTTTGGTTTTTCGAGACAGGGTTTCTCTGTCTAGCTCTGGCTGTCCTGGAGCTCACTCTGTAGACCAGGCTGGCCTCAAACTCAGAAATCTACCTGCCTCTGCCTCCCAAGTGCTGGGATTAAAGGCAGGCTAACTTCTTATACACAGACTTCTGGGTCCACCCACCCCCACCCTGACTGTTACATTCTCTGGAAAGCTACCTGGGACTTTACAGGGAAACAAACCAATAGATGTCTCTCTATTAAAATTAAAGACATTGAAGGCATTTTATTAATTTTCAGAGACTTTGTTAATTATAAACTTCATACTTAGTCTCCTACTTTAGCATAAACTTTCGAGTTTTGCAATTTTCTCACGGACACATGCATCATCTGTAGGTGGGTTAACATGGCTCACATGTTCTTTTTTAAGATTCTATTTTTTTTAGTGATGTGTAGGTGTATACATCTGCATGTGGCAGGGGCCAGTGGCATGGGATTCCCCAGGAGCTGGAGTGACAGATGGCTGCGAGTCATCTGACGTAGGAGCTGGGCCCGGAACTCAGGTCTTCTGGAGAGCGGAAGGTGCTTATTACCACCGAGCCACTTCTCTGACCTAAAGTGTTCTTTGCAGCATCTATTAGTCAACTGCTCTCTCCATGCTTGCTTTTTGATTCTTTCCCAACTCTCTGCTCCTCTCCCCATTTCCCCATCTCTCATTTTCTCTCATTCTTTTTCATTTCACTTAGTCATCCAAGAGTCACCTTGTCACCCCAATCATTTCCGTTAGTGGCTCACAGCTTCCTGGCCTTGGTGCACTATGCCCTGACAATCCCTGGATTCTTTATTACCTGCCCACCAGGCCGTTTTGCCTTGATCTCCAACAAACACGTACCTTACTCTTGGTGTACCTAGGACTGAACTTACTATCTGTCCTCAAGGGCTTTTCTGGATGTCCTTTCTGCAACTGCTTCTTCATCCCCTCTGCCATCCTCTTCAGGATGCCTGGGGCCACACAGGGCTCTGCATGCCTCAGCTCCAGTTCCAGCCTCTCCCTCTTACTTCTGCCTCTAGCCACAGCAAGGTCATTTTTACTCTTTCATCTCCAATCTTACTCTAACAATTGATCCAGTCCTCAAGGTTCTGGCCCCATACAATCCCTCAAACATAGGTTTTTTGGAGGGAAGTGGAGGAGGATTGTAGTGGTACAATTTCCTAGTACTACCAAAGAGTCTCTAACTACATTTCA
The DNA here is from genome assembly GCA_019843855.1 of Hylomyscus alleni. Lineage (NCBI taxonomy): Eukaryota > Metazoa > Chordata > Mammalia > Rodentia > Muridae > Hylomyscus > Hylomyscus alleni. Next base: position 4,698 of record JADRCC010303466.1, on the reverse strand, counting down.
AGTAAACCATGCTTGGATTACTAACTGGGTTCCTCTCTAAGCCAATGTCTAAATGACTAGAGGAAAAGCTTTCCAAAGTAAGACTTGAGCTCTGAATTAGAGGAAGCAGTAGTCTATCTTAATAGTGAAAATACTCATCCGTAGCAGGACTCAGGCTGCTCTGAAGGTGGTCTCTAGATCCCTGCCTGTGATGCAGGTATATCCCATTCTGTAAATGTACCCTTCACCTTCTCTAGCAGTAACGAGTCCTTCTGCCTCTGCCTTGAATCCCTGGACCCTTCTCAGCTAGATTTACCTGTAAAAATCCAAGGCAGACTTAAAAATGTACCCCCAAATCATCTGTGCTATCCACACCACTGTCACCTTATCTTATACTTGAAGAGTTCCATGTTTTCTTCCTTTTAAAAACATGTTTATCTGTATAATATGTATGTGTGCATGTCCCTGAGCCTGTGTCTATGCATCCCCTGTACACAGGAGCCCTTGGAAGTCAGAGGAGGGCATCTGATCCCCCCTGGAACTAGAATTACAGCTGTCTGTGAGCTGCCATGTGGGTTCCAGGAATTGATCTTGGGCCCTCTATAAGAGCAGTAAGCTCTCTTAATCATGAACTCATCTCTCCTCCCAATGTCAGTGATAGATCCTCACTGAAGCCCTGCAGCTGGGGCTGGAGGGTATCACTCTTTTGTCAAAGCATAAACAGGTAAATGGCTACCTGAGATATCACTGTCTTTGGACTCCTCTTTTCTTGCACTTATCACAGTGACTTCGTTTGTTTCCTGTTTACACCCTGGTCATCTCCTTCCTTCTGTTTGTAGCCTTGCTTGTGACAATAAATGAGAAGAACGTTTTGCCTCTGTATCATGCTTGATGGTTTACAACATGTTTTCAAAGTAAGCATGGCCTCTAACGTTCAAGATATTCATCACTTAGAAAGGATGCTCCAGTTTTAACATATGGACACTTGTCTTGAGCTAAATGCCCTTGTTATTGTTGGCACAGGGCCTCATCTATAGAATGAAGGCATTATTTATAAATTGTCCTAGGAGCCTGAGAACTGAATATGGGTCAGATACTCATATCAGATACTCATATCTGACCCATATTCACCAGTGTGCAAGTTAAGCATGGTCTTTGTGTGTCTCCATATTCTAGAACTAAAGCCAGTCAGTTAGAAGAAGATTGTGAACTTGAGATAAAACCCTCAGAGCAGCACAACCTTACAACTCTGATCAGATACAAGCACTTGATTGTATCTTGAGAGGACACTTCTACATGAACAAGAAGGAAGAGTTGGCTACATAGACTATATTTTTTACTTATTCCCCAATTTAAAAGCACCTATCCAGAAGCTTCTGTGATCAGGGTGCAGTGGTGATGAACTCAAAGTCTCTTTTCTTTGAGCATGTTTCAGCCTGCTGGGGAAAACTGGACTGTATAACAAATATATATGTATCATATTATATGGACAAGTGCTGTCAGCAGCATGAGATGGTGATGAGATTGAGAAGAGTGGGTGAACTTTACATGGAGAGACCTCTTGACAAACCAGCATTTAAGGTGGAGCCTAGAAGGAAAAGAAGAGTAACATTGGCAGTTGAGGAGAGAGCAGTCTAGAAAGAGAGCGTCAAAGGCCCAAGGGAGACAGATGCGTAAGGAAAAAGTGCTAATGAATAGTGTCACTGTGGCAGGACAAACAGGAGATGGAGACAGAGAAGAGACAGTCCCATAGGGCCCAACAGTAGTTGGGACTGCCTCCTCTATTGAGTTGGAAACATGGGAAATGGAAGGGAGTTGTGCATCCAAGATTTGATGTTTGTCTGTTTGTCTAAGGAGGGCAGAGTCATAAATAGAATTTTGTACACTTGGACCACACCACTATGAGCAACTCTAATTCAGAGCAAATCTTCATACCAAGCACGATGGGTAGACAGTGCTCTGTCTTATAAAATATACATATGTTTTTTCCCTAGAAGGAACCCACCAATAATCCATCTGGTGCAGTAACCCGAGACAAGGAGGGAACAGGGCCACAATGTGGAACTCAGCTTGTTGGGCTAGGAGTGTTGTAAGGGTGAAATGATGGTGCTGCTGGGCAAGCCCTTGTCCCAGTCTATCACTCACATTGAGTTGAGTGTCTGTTTCTGTTCAGTGGCTGGAGGCAACTGGGAAGAGAATCTTGGAAATAACCTTGGCTGTTCGTTCTGTCACTGGGTGGACTCTGACGGAGCCTCTATTGTGATCTAAGCTGTGTAAGATGTTAGCATATGGCAGAGACTGACTTAGAGATGACCCCGGCTATTGCTGCAGTGTATAGGGGCATTCGAAGCAACTCGTATTGGGAGTCATTACGAAACTGTCCAAGAGTAGAAAGATAAAGGACAGACGCATCCATTGATGCCAAAAAAAAAAAAAAAAATTATCAGAAGTAAGAAGATGGACTTGTAGGAACTGCCCTGAATAATAAAAGATTTTGAGGACAGAATATAGGAAGAAATTATGCAGGTGGCAAATGTGCCTCTAATACCTCACCCTCTGATCCTTTTATATAAAACCCCAACTTAAAGTGTTCGTAAGTCTTTGAGAGTCATTTCAGGATAACAAACAAAAAGGAGGGCTTCTCTTGTGGGTTGCAGGGTTCCTACAACTTACCCCTGCTGTAGGGAACAGCTTAAATCAATACATCTCTCCCTCTCCCTTTCCCCTTTCTCCACATGGCCATGGCCAGCTCTACTTTTCTACTCTTTCTCTCTCTCTCTCTCTCTCTCTCTCTCCAAAAAAATGCTTCAGTCCCTTGGGGCTGCTGAGACTATGTGTGTACTACCCCCACCACCCTACACAGTATTGGCATGAGCTAATCTGCTGCAACATCACTTCATGTCCAGAGACCAAGGCTGTGTACACAGAGCAAGCCAACTGTTTCCCTACACAGAGACCAAAATGCCCTGGGTGTCCTTGTCGATGGGATCTGATGTACAGATCTGAGTCTACAAGTGTGCCGTGCTACTGGCAACATTTATTACTACCTGAGTATGAAATGTGCTATTCTATTCAAGGACTCTGATAAGAATTATCAGCCACAGTGGATGTAAAAGGAACCTAGTTTTTTCTGGGGCTGACAAGAATTATCTTGGTTTCCTATTTCTATGTCACCAAATGCTGTCCCTTCCTGATCCTTCCATATAGCTTACTCAGTTTTCTATAGACCAGGATATAAGTCTAAATCCTATTCTGATGTCAGCTCCAAAATGCCCACAATCTTCCCTATCCTACCCTTTGTTCCCACCCCTCTTTGTTCTTCAGTACTTCGCTCTCCTATGGGGTCGTAAACTCATTTCTATCCATCAGATCCTTTTGCTCATTACTGGGGTTTCTTTCCTCATCTTTTATGCTCACACTGACATTTCAACACTTCTCAAATTTCTCCCTTCCCTCCACTAAAGAGTTTCTTTCTCTGGGGATCCTATAGTTCAGACCCTGTACTTAGCATTTGGAGTTACAAATTATCCCCACCACTTTGTAGGGAAGAAGACACAGGTACAACTTGCTTCAATGGGGTTATAAAGGTTGGTACAGGAGAAAGAATTTAACTATCAACCACATTGAAATGAACATGAGAGATAGACCACCAAAATGAGACTCCTGGTGTGTTGTAATGACATCACCACCCAGTCCAAGCCTCCCCCTCAGTACAATGGCTTCATCCTATTCTGAAATGAATGCCATCACCATTCCTTATCAAAGCAACAAGATGGCTGTCACTATGATCAAGTCTGAGTCACATCACCAAGCCTGAGTTACTCATGGGTGCGTTTTTCCAGAGCAGCGCTGTATGTGACAGTTTTTCACGGTATAGAGACATCTTGCATTTGTAAGTCTTACTCTATAGTGAGACTTCTGCCATGTGTTCCATTTATAGCTATCAAATGGAGCCTCTTAAAAATAATTTTTCATGAAATAATAACACACTCGAGGATAACAACACAAATGACTTACAAAACAAGTTGTACTTAATTAAAGGTGAGATCAGACACACATGGTGTAAGAGTGAAAAAGCCACGGACATTGTTACATCTTTAATATTGCCATGGTCCTAATTAATGTTCCTGTTTTTCTGGCCTTCAAGGTCACAGTTCATATATAGTGTACCAACTATTCTTGGCCTCTGTAATTGGAAAGTTTGAAACTTGTCTTCCCAGTAAACTGATTTTCTTAGAAAATATACACAATCTCTTGCTAAGTAATTTTGCTCCTTCTGGTCTACAAACTCAATTCTACAGATGGGTCAGTCAGTACCATACTGGGTGATCACTATGACATTTCATGAGTGGTGAGAATCCTTCCATGTTGTTCTTTCTTTTCAAAGATTATTCTAAGTCTTTCATATGTCTATATTCATTTCAGAATCAGCGTGACCAGTGGGGGGTTGTCTTGCTTACTTTTCTATATGGCTGAGACAAAACACCATGGCCAAGGCTACTCATAAAAGAAAGCGTTTATTTTGGGCTCCTGGTTCTAGAGAGTTAGAGTCCATGATCATCATGATGGGGGGCTTGGCAGCAAGCAGACAGGCATGATCCTGGAGCAGTATCAGAGAGCTTACATCTCTTCAAAAGATAAAGCTGAAAGAGACAGAGACAGAGAGATGAAGAAACACACACACACACACACACACACACACACACACACACACACACA
>JADRCC010303440.1:0-11192 GCA_019843855.1 Hylomyscus alleni | reverse complement strand
AAAAAAAAAAAAAGGTCTAAGATTGACTGGCTATGTCAATTCGACATCAAAGAGAATAACATTCTTCTACCCAACCTCCATAAAAGATGCTTAGTGACCTCATTTCTCTCTCCCATGCTAATGATAATCTCTTACCGTACAGAGGAGCTGGGATGAGTGATTTGACAATTCTCGTGTCCAGAATGTGCCTGTGTGGCTCTGAGACTTGCATTTTGCCTGTTTATCCTTCTCCCAGTGCTTTGTGTTCCCACTGCATCACCTTCCTCTGCTTGCTTAGCCACTTCATACTCTGTAAGTCATACCACATTTCTCTACAAAAGGCAACTCATCCTTGCCCTTTCCTGAGCCCTCCTCTTCCCTCCAGCTTCTGTCCGTCTGTGTGCTAAGAGTGTGTACTTTTAGCAGTATAGGGTCTGATTCTGGGAACTCTGAGGACAGGAACTGTTGCTCATCTTTATTTATCTGGGCCTTAAAGGAGTACTTGGTGCACTGTGGGTGTTGAGGAAATGATTCACCAATGATTAAATAGTGAGTAACCTGAAGTAACCAGAAGTACCTGGGGAAGAGCCTCTTGTCAGGAACATGGAATACGGCTAGGTAAAACAAGACCTTAACTGCTAGAAGTATGGCAGGGTGAACCAGAGTGGGAGGGATGGCCTAGAGGGAGAGGGGAGACACAGAAGTTTTGGACAGAGAATCGTCTCAAATCAGAGAATTGTTTGGGGTTTGTACCTCAAACCCCACCACACTGATGAGATGAGAAGCACCAGGTATCACTCTCCCGCTGGCCAGTGTTGAGCTGCTTATTCACTTGCAATGGTAACAAGACAAAACCACAAAACCTTGAAGCAGACAATATATATGTTTAAAAAGAAAATATGACATCTACCTGGGTATGAACCCCTAACACTATCAAAATCATATTTTCAATCTTTGAGCCTTTTATTTTCCCTAAATGGTGAGAGACAATCTAGTAGAATGGCTACCATTACAATTCTTAAGTTAGCATCCAAACATGGTTGTTGCTCTCTGATTTGAGATATTTGAGAAAATGTACTCCATTTTCTTCCTGTATACACAGAGATCATAATAATTATCTTTATACCATGAGACTGTCACGAGGATAAAATAAACTGATGACAGAAGGCACTAAGCCCAGATACTAATACTACATGGACTCTTCACATGTACAACCAACCTAGGAAGTTACAGCATCTCATAACTAAAATTCACTCCTACTTCATGCCCTGAGGGTGGACCTTTCTGGGTCCACCTCAGGCACATTTTATAATTATTATTCTTAAATTTTATGTGTACAGCTATTCTTGCTGAATGTGTATCTGCATGTCACATGCATGTCTAGCAGGTATAGATGACAAAAGAACACACCGGATTCCCTTAAACTGGAGTTGCGGATAGTTGTGGAATGCCATGTGAGTTCTAAGTAGAGAATCCTAGTCCTCTGGATGAACAGTGACTGAGCCATTTCGTCAGGCGTAGCAGCATCTTCTAAAATGGTTACATAGTAGTCATGTTTGTGAAGCTCCTTAGTAGTAATATTTACTATTTTTATAAATAAATAAATAAATAAATAAATATTTTTTATAAATTAAATGATATGCTTAATTTAAAATTAGATTCTTTTTGCTATAAAGCTACAATAACATATCATTGGGCAGTTAAACTCACGTTATAAGTGTGTCAGACTTTTTATGTCATCAATTTCCAAAAGAAATATCAGTTGTTCAAGTATTATGAGTATTTATGAGACCTTTTAGGTACATACCAGTATCATCTAGAAAACCATTCTACTGAACAGAGTTCTATAGCTTGCCTTGCTCTCTTTACAGGACTGTAATAGGTAAGCAAAGAGGTTTGGGTTTTGAGTATTAAGGGAGATGATTATCTTTCATGTCACTTTGGAGCTTTGGCATTTGTTTTTCTATCAATTAAGTGCTCATCCATATGTCTTCCCAATTTTTTATAAATTTATTTTTCACTCTCCCTCTCCCCACTTGCCTCTTCCCAGTGCCCCTGAAGTCTATTTTGGTTTGTAAACTGTCGTGTTTCAGCTTGAGGGTTCTCTTTTGTAGTCCAAGACAGGAAGCCTTTTCCACCGTGACCCTCAAGTGCTTGTCAGCATCACCGTGCTTCCTAGCTTTTCCATGTACACCCGTCTGTTAGTTTCTGTTACTAAGATGACAGGAAGGATACTGTGGGTGGAGCAATTCTGGATGGTGAGGAACTTCAGAGGCCAGTGACAGCGTTAACTATTTGCTGTATGCTGCTTATCAACATGAACCGTGCTTTTCTAGAAGACAGCAGCAGCTTTACGTGAGTCTCCCTACTGATTTAATGTTGTGGGAAGTTGCTGAGAAATTCAGTGTATTTTCTAACTGTTAGTTTGGCTTTGTCATTTGGCTTATGCCTCTCTAATAGAGTTTTCAACCTTTAGTTTTAACAATTCTGTTATTATTATTGAGCAACTACTTCAAAAGCTAAGTACTTTGTCTTCCAGTAGTTGTGGATAAAAGATTCAGTTAAAGTAATATATCTCTAGATGAATGGGCAACCTTCTCCTGTGGTTGCACAATGCACTGCATCATAATTAATGGAGATGGGGAAGTTTTACTGTGTAAACACTTGTGTTGCCTAGTGTTTAAGCACTTACTGGAATTCGAATATATTTCATTTGACTCTGAGAAGAAACTGGGAGAGATACATAGAGGCTTCCTGTACATAGACAACAACACTAGATTAGGAGAAGTTAAGTGAAGTCCAAAGGCCAGACAGCTAGTAAACTGCAGAAACTCGCCTGGAACCCAAGTCTCCCACTCTGTGCAGAAACTCGCCTAGAACCCAAGTCTCCCATTATTGAATCTCACCATTTCCCACTCTGTTCCTTGATCACTGAATTGCTTGACTTGGAAATACGAGTTTTCACCTTTGTTGAAAAAATAAAGCCACTGGGATGGCAGCAGGGTGAGAAGCAACACTGAAGAGCTCCCCAGCCCCACTGCTCCTGCCTTGTTCTATCTGTCTTATGTTAGAGATGTATGCTTTAGAATTTGCTGTGTAAATGCCAGCTTTAATTTTACAATGGAAAGCGATAAACAATGACATGGGAACTGTTCACGTTACTTAATATGTATGCTTGCCACAAGGACTCGTTTCACTTGCAATTCAGAGTTTTTATTTTTATTATTATTTTTTTAGGTACATAGCCTTGGGGTAATGTCAAGTTACTCATAAAGAAGGCATTTTAATGAATACCCATGGAAGTTACTCTCCTTCTCATTTGTTTCTGGTGCCTTTCTTTCACTCACTAAATTCTATTGCTGGTCTCCAGAGCACAATGTGATACTGGGTCAGCTTTCCATTACTAGCTTCAGTTCTTTCTTAGCTCCCATAGCCACAAGACACCGTGCAGGGGATCAATGCCTTTGCAGTAGAATATATTTGCCCAGGGAGTTACAGTTCCAATATGTGTTCTACTGTGTGGATGCTGTCCCTCGTGAGTGGGGGGGGGTTGGATCGAGCCAAAAGTCTAAGAATTTCTTAAACATTTTTGAAGAAATGACTGGTTATTCAAAATAAGAGACAGAAGGCATCACTGAGCTGTGTATGGTCATTTTAAACTTACATTTTCATTTTTGTCATAATGGGCAATGCTGTTCCATCTATTATCAGTGAAGAAGCAATGTTAACACGAACAGATTGGAAGTGAGGTGGATTTAAATGGAAGATCTATATATGTATTTCTATTCTCTGTTCTTTGATCATATGTTCCTTTTTGGATCATAAGCTTATTTTTTGAAAGCTTTTGGATGCGATGACCTTCCGTGGCATCAGTCACTTGGGTTTCTGATGTTGATTCTCATGTGCTGCACTCCCAGGTCTTGACCATCCCTCCCATTCCTCCGATGTTATAAGGATGGATAATTTACTTATCAGATAGGACTTAACATTTATCAATTTTACTTAGAATTAAAGCCCATTCAAACTCGTGTCCAATTATCTTCTAAAAGAGTTCTATCTTTATTACTAGTGCAGTAGAGCAAGGTTTTTCTATATTAAAAGATGAAAATCTGTATCTATTTTAGCAGATTTGACCATAGAATTTTGTTGTAAGGTGTATGAAATTTTTTTTTTTTCTCATTGTGCCTACATTTATGCTCTGACCTGAAAATATAAGAACAGGAATTGCTGCTTTCTGTGTGATAATTTAGGAGTAATTGTGCCACACTAGAAGGAAAGATTCAGTTCTTTTCTAAATTTGTCTGCAAGCACTTGAGCTGTTTATGACACTTTTCATGTAGAAAGGTGTTTGAAAATCATTTTGATCCTATGTCAAAAGTACTTACAGCACGTAAAACAGTTGATTCTGTGCTTACATCAGAACGACGTGGAAAGATGATCTGCCTCCACATCTGTGTATTTGTGACATAATTTTGAAATCTATTTCCCAGTCCAGTTTGCTATTATGCAGCTCAATGCTTAGAAGTTCTACCAAGGCAAAATTTTGAATGAAACTTTATGAATCCTAAAGGGAGTATATGTTTCTCTACTTGCCTTTCAACTGAGGCTTAACATGGCATTTTCTCCAAGAGGATTGAGTACAACCTTAACACAATGACCCTTCCTATTGCCTGCACACCCCTGGGGCTCTGAAATCATGGCAAAGCACCTTCTTGTGGGGAATGACAGCTGTTCTGTCAAGGTTGGGCTATTCTTTTTTTCATAGGCTCACTTCTTAAGATACATTCATCGTTTGAAATTGATGTTAATGACTGGAATTAAGGCAAAATTAAATACAAATAAATCCCAAAGGATATCCTCTTGGAAGGTTCCATTGAAATGGAAAATGAAGGTTATAGAAAGTAAAGGTGAGAAGAAAGGCTGGAAGCTGAAGGGATGGCTAATCCTTTAAGAGCCCAAACTGCTCTCTCAAAAGACAGGAGTTTAGTTCCCAGCACCTGCTAGCAACTACAACTACTACATGCAACTTTAGTTCTGAGGAATCTGATCTCCCTTACTTTTGCGGATATATGCCATTATGCACATATATCCCCACACCTTACAAACAAAGAAATAATTTTTGAAATTAAAAATGAAAAGTCTCATTGTATAAATGGAAGTAAATAAGAGAATAATTTTAACTGAAGCTTCGTAAATAATGTCTAAGAATATTCTCACAAAAGAAGATACTTAATTTTCCCCAAACTATTACTCTATAAATATCTATGATTATTAAAATAAACATTTAATAAAGATTAATATATTCACAGATCTCCAACAATTCTGTCAATGGTAATTTGACTTTTTGCCATCTTAATGCATCAGTGTAAGGTGTTCTCTATTTTCTATCCTTTTATATATTCAATTAAAAAAATCCCTAGTGCTTGTTGCCCATCTGATGGTGGCTGGATTACAATATCCAGGACAATCATTTGGAGAAGGCCTGTTGGAACAATCTTCATGAACACACCACTGGATGGAGGGACCCATGTCAATGCTGCTGAGTAGCTTTAAAGGAGCAGTCCATCCAAGAGTGACTGAGGTGGACACAAGGCTGAAGGAAACAAGATAATGGCAGTGAGACAAGGTTGCAGATGGATAACAAATTGGACTTTTGTTGAAATTCAAAGAACATAGTTGAGAGGTTAGTAGTTTAACTATAGGAATGAGTTATAGAATATTATGGAATAGAAAATGGTATTTTATATTAATTTTATTCATTTCATTAAAAGTTTTATGCATTCCTATAGGGAGTATGCTTTGTTAATCTGTCCCAATTTTCTCTCCTCCAATTTCTCCTTTATCCCCCACCACCTTATCATCCTATTTTATGTCTCTTTCCTGTCTCTCTTGAAACCTACTTAGTCCATTTATGGCTTTCTTACATGTTGATCATTGTAAGGCATTCTCCTGTAGCATGGGGAGTTCTTCAGAGGTTTCAAGTCAGCATCAGCTTTATTTTTTCATGTCCTCTTGCATAAGTGCATAGTTTCTTTAGCAAGAGCATCTTCACCATTAATTTCAGAAGGGGATCCAAGAGCAATGGCAGCACTCTGTACTGTTTTAGGGGAATTTATGGGACCCTACTAATCTCAAGCTCAAAAAGAGCTAACATATCTGGCATTTTGCTTTTTTATTTCCTAGTCTATAGTGTCAGGAATATATATATATGCAGCTAGAGTATTAGGTTTCTATAGAACATGTTTAGTAGCCTTTAGTGTTAGTTATACCTCCCAATCTCTCCTGTTCTACCTTATCCTCTTATCCTCCACTCATTGAATCCTGCCTGTTAAATCTGTAGAGAATGAAATATGAAGTAAAGCAAGCAAGAATTTGTACACAGGATGTTTTATTACTTATTTATTCCTCCTTTAACCCAAATCCACAGCATTGTTACCACATTTCAGGGAGCTCTTATAGTTCCAGATAATATAAGGATATTAAGAGAGGGGTGGACCATACTTCACAAGCCTTGACCGTAGAGAGCTGAGTAGATAGCCTTGAGTCCCAGGAAGTCAATACAACAAGCTACTAGGAGAGATTATGGGTCTTCTTGCACCAAGTGTCAGAGAAATGAAAGTCGAATGTCTTGAAAAGCCACAAGATCTTGCAAGCCTTCAAGGAACCTAAAGTGGAAGCAAGCTTGACATCAAAGAAAAGCATTGAGGCTTAAAACACAGACAGAAAATCTCACAGTCGTGAATGAAGTCACCTTTGATCTCATTGTATAGGTGTTATTTCCCATGAGAATTTGTAGCATATGTGAATAGAGCAAAAAGTGAAATGAAGACTCAAGAGGAGGTTATGGTGCTGTTCTAACCTGGCTGAGCCTTGAACACTCCTATTCCTCTATTCATTGTACAATACCATAAATCCATCAGCCTATTCTTACTGTATTTTTATTAGATTATTAAAACCATGGTTCTATCAAATAGCATTGCATTGATTTAAAAAGCCACACATGACAACTATCAGAATTTGATTTCTAATATGCATTTTATTAACCTATGAATTTAAGAGTAAGAATATATCCTATAGAATGGAAATATTTTTCTCAAAGACTTAAAATTGAATAACTTTAGCATATAATAAAGTATTTCTTGAACACTTTATAAGTACCTAATGTGCAGATGCCTTTGAAATCACTCCTGAATCTTCTAATTGGTCTGATTTAATGGACGCAGGTGGGACGTTTGAAGAAGACTGATGAGCATGGTCATCAAGGTTATTGCTTGAACATGCAACTGTTCTGACCTGAAAGTCAGAATCATTGCAAAGGAAGGTTGGTTTTCATTAGCTTGACGCTGTTGTAGAGATGGTTCTGAAGTGAATGTTAAATACAATGTGAACAGGACATGCGAACAGGACGTGACTGATTATTTCCTTAGCTTATCTAATGAAATATCATTTCACGATGTTTTGTGCAATTATGTTACAGTTGCAAATTTTACCTTTACATAGTAATATGATTTTTAGTCTTTGTTATTAATAGTCTTAGATATAATCAGAAATCAAAAATCTAATGAAATATTCCCTTTATCATTCTTCTGTGTTGTGCGCCCAGTTCCTGTCAGAACTTGGCCTGAGGGTCGTCAGAAGTGCACCTTACATGGACACTCTATATCTGCAGTCATTCTCCCTTAAAGAAGGCCAAGGCTTTCTCACCTTACAACTCTATTCTAATATTCTAAGTAATACCTCCAAAGTACAACATCAGCTATAAATTAAAACAACCTAGGCTTATTTATTGACTTATTCATTTATGATCTATGGAAATGGTTACAGTAGTATGCTGTGTTCATATGTGAGATAAAAACACCGAATATGAAGAAATATTCATTAACATTTTTGTAGAACAGACAAGGACATGTAGCTTGCCAATAATCATATTTAGTGTAATAATTTATATCTAAGACATTGCTTTTACCAGTCAATTAACATGCTACCACTAATATAGCTGTCCAAAAACATAGTTAAATTTTTATAAAGCATTCTCAGAAATATTTAAATTAAAAACTATCTGCCCTGAGCTGGAAAGTTCTAGTTAGTAATCAGAGAGACAGGGCAAGAATGTGCACCTACAAATCAAGCGTAGGCCTTAAAAAACACCGCGTGAAGATTTAATTAAAGACTGTTTTCCATATAAAGTTGTGGCTAAAAGGCACCGTAAGCTTCCTAGGATTCGTTTTCTCTTACTTCTGGGATTCACTTTTGGGCAGTCCAAACCAACCGGTTGGTCTGACTGACCAACCTCTTCATTTGTTAGCTACGTGGTTTGTGTACTGAGTCCCTACGAATCCCAAAGTTTTCACTTATAGAGCAACCAGTCTCAGGGTCTGTTGTGGATCGTCCTCTTGGGGATAAAATGAGATTATGCATGCCTTGCAGTTTTCTAGGGCATGGAAGGAAGCCATCAAACAGTGTAGAATCTCTTCCTGCCATGCCAAGTGTATTTAAACACATATTTGCAAATAAATTAAAGAACATGTTATCTAAGTAGGGCAGAAATTTGGAAATGGCCTAAAATATCCCATGTTTAGGAAAGGAAGTGATAACTGTCCCTGAATTACAAGTGACATACTGCTTTTTTTGCTCTAAGGATTACCTGAAACACAAAGTTATATATATATAACTGTCCAAAGATATATATATATATATATATATATATATATATATGTCCAAAAACAGGTAATCCTGAAACACAAAGTTCCACATATATACATATATACATATGTATATATGTATATATGTATATATATATATATATATATATATATATATATATCCTGTGTTTATTCTAGAAATTGCAAGAGCAACTGCTTTGGTATTTCTTTTAGAAGTAATGGCCATTCCTAGCCACCTCCTCCTGTCAGCTACTTTCCAGTGTATCAGATCATGCTTCTTTAGCCATTGGCTGTGAAGTCACTGCAGTCAAACCTGCCGAGAACCCAGATACAGCCTCTTCCTCAGCAGTGTTTCTCTGGCCATCCGCCAGCCACACTCCCACTGCCTGCCTTCTCCTTGACTGATGGAGCTGTGATCATTTTCGCTTTTGACCTTATAAGATAATGAGAGCCGCTGGAGTGCCCTTTTACTTAAATCAATAGAAAGTGCTTCAGTGTATAATATCTCATTAATAGAGGCAGCTAATGGCAAACGTGGGACAGTTTATGTAGCTGACAAGCAGAGCATCTGACTGTATTAAAGCGATGGATGACCCACAGCCACAGTGACCCTGGAGACAGGGAGAATGGCAGCAGTTGCTTGGTCCTGAGCCCCCTTGCTTCCCACCCTCCCGAAAGGATCTCAAGTGTTGAGAATGTATACTTGTGTGTGTGGAGGTTTTCCTAAGAGTGGCACCCTCCTCGGCCACACTACAAGTAGGATCAGGCAAGTTACGCATTGTCATAGTTGTAACAGGGCATTTAGTTATGCTCTGTTCTGGGAGAGAATCTGTCTTGATTGGTTGGTTGGCAACTAGTAGCAAAGGCTGCAAGGAGATCAACTCTCCTAAGCATATTCTTCACAACTGTAGGAGATCTCCATGGCCCACCAGCACACTAGTGTTAACTCAAAGTTGGTTTCAGATTTAAAAAGCTCTCAATATCATACAATTCTGAGCTCAGTACCAAACATGATAAACACATATTAATATTGTTATCAAGTGTGCACACACACAAAATGTTGACGCTTCACTTCTTTTCCCTTCAATAGCAATAAAAAACGCATGGGATAGAGATTTTAGTATCTTTCAAATATTTTTATTGAGATATTTTATTCCAGCTGGCCATTGCTTTTGAAATTCACAGTAAGCCACAACCCTAGCTAGGGCTAGGGCTAAGATTAGAGTTAGGGTTAGGACTGGGTTTGGGCTTAGACTAGGACTAGTGTTAAAGTCATCCTTTTTGCGCAAATGTGGCCCCAGTGAGAATCGACTCTCACAAGTCCCAACACCAACGGAGAGGCAAAAAATCTTAGGCTGCATAGACTGAGTCTTAGTCGGCCCGATAGGAAACAGCTTGGCAAGCGGGATCTCTACCATTTGCATCAGATACTTAGATACATGTTTGTGGCTTGAAACAATGTGCCTCCCTCCTGTCTACACTATAACTGATCCATCTTAGGGCCACTGGTTACTTTCCTGGTTACTGAGACAACCTGAGAAAAGCCGCCCTATGAGGAAGGGATTGTCTAGGCATAAAGGTGAAGAGGGCATAGTTCATCATGTTAAAGGGGGCATGGTGGCATGAATGTCAGGCTCCTGGGTCTCACTGTGTTTGCAGCCAGGAAGACAGTATATGAATGTTTGCACTCATGCCCTGCATGGAACAGGGTATGAGTACACTGAAGTGTGTGCTTTCTCATCTCATCTCATCTTATGTATATAGTCCCTCAGAGCCACTTGCAGAGATTTGTGCCCAAGGTGAATTTACATCACATCAAGTTGACAATTAACGCTGAAACCAAGTTTCTCAGGTTGGTTTCATGGGAAAAGAATTTATTCCTCACTCAGAGCTATGGTATGTTACCATGTCTACTTCCTAACAAATTTCAGCTGTCATTATTATTTATTAATATTTCTAATACTAGTAAATGTCGTTTACCTTACACTTTTATGGCATCTATAGACTAAGCCACAGAGAAAGAACTAGATGGGATATTTCACTGGATCTCAGTAAATTCTCTATAATTGCATAATCACCCCCATGGAATAATATTTCATGCTATCTTCATTTCATTTATGAACACAACATTATGAATAAAGGAGTTTGTTTTTCTATATAATTATTTGTACCTTGGACATCTTTGGTAGTATTTTAGAGTCATTTGGAAAATTCAAGCAAGAAATAGTATAATCCCCATTTTTGGGTATAAATCCTATATAAACTCTGCCAACTTCATTTAGTTGAAATCCTAACATATTTGTTGTATGTGATGTATGTGTGGTTTACATATGTGCCTGTGATTGTACATATGTATGTACTTGCTGGCAATAGGCAGAGGTCAGCAATGAATGTCTTCCTTAGTTAGTCACCTTCTTTTTCTGCATGAACCTGGGATTCACCACTTCAGTTGCCTGTCAAGGTGTAGGGGTGCCTGTCAAGGTTTAGGGGTGCACCTGTCAAAGTGTAGGGGTGCACCTGTATTGGTGTAGGGGTGCACCTGTATTGGTG
>JADRCC010303431.1:0-20267 GCA_019843855.1 Hylomyscus alleni | reverse complement strand
AAGGAGTCCTCTACCCTAAAGAGGCAAGCATTCCATGTCAACCTAGGAAAGAAGACTGTGAAGGAGTCCTCTACCCTACATTTGTTTTTCATACATCATCCTACCCTCTCTTAAAGAAAGGGCAGTGAGACAGGGCACACCCACATTCTTCTCAGTCTCTATTAGAATCTACCACATGATATCAACTGTAACTTGGATAAATCTACCAAAGTTTAAATTCAGAAGAAAAGTAGAAAACGCAAGAAGTAGTGTTTGCTTTTTTAATGAGGTTCAAATATCTGACCCAAAATATTAAAGTGCTCCTGAGTCGTTTGCACTTAGCTGAGGGCCTCAGGACTACTTGTTGTCAGAACACGCTCTGCTCCTTCACTGTCATCTTCAGGTTCTCTTTAATTAGGGGAAAGATTGTTAGGTGGTAACTGGGTCATAATTAAGAATTATATGAAAGATACAAGTTATTAGACTTGAATACTTCCCAGATCAAATTCTCATCACTCTGGGGACGCTTCTAGTAAATCCATCATGGCCTTTGATGATCCTCAGAGCCAGGTGCTTGTAAGGACAATGATCCCAACAGCTTTTGACCTCCTTTAAAGTGAGCAGATATCAAATTCTAATTTAACAAAGACACATGGAAGAGCCACACTAAATGTCCCTGTCACTTCATCAGAGTCCCTAAACAGGATTGCCAAGCACGGCACCACAATATCCACGATGAAAACCAAAGTGAACACATTAAAACTTGTAGCTCTGGGGAATGGAAAAATCTTGCAGGCCTTGATGGAAAGTGTGGAACTCCTTGAGAAATAAGATACTAGCACAAATTAGGCGTGTCTTGGTAAGAATATGAAAAAGACCTCAGGGTTTCAAAGCATACACAAAATATAAGTTCTCTGCAGTCTTTCACTGATACAAGGGCGAGGGCCAGGGAAGTCACAGCACCCCAGCACGGAAGTTTTGCATGTCAGGTTTTGTTTCAACTCCATTCTCAGCAATACCCACCAACAATGAAAGTACTGCCAAGGGAGCACTTTCTCTTCAGGCATAAAACCAACACCTTTGCACACAAAGCCCATATCCAGAAGCAAGAGAGGAGTTCTATAACTGGTCTCAAAGTGAAGAACCAATTTGTCTTCCCTGTGGCTCAGCTCCTTAGACTCCATTAACTAAACACTGTAACAACCAAAGTCAAGCTAGGAACAGAAACGATGGAAATATACCAAGACCAATAGCTCAGCCTGGGGGCATTATTACTCTTTAGAAACAATTGAGTAGATCCAAACCTACTTCAATTTGAACATAAAATCATTGACTCCAAGCCATCTCCTGAAACCCTAGAACAGATGCAGCCAAGTAGTCACTAATTGTCTTGGGGTTTCCAAATTGGCCGGAGCAAGACCATCTGAGTCACTTTAAATTGGCAACGAAGCCTAAAGTCTCAAGAAAGAAAAACTATTTCACTTACACAACACCCTGCCCGCCTAGTTGGCCACAGATGTCTGGTGAAACAAAAGAGATGGACAACAAAGACCCCCCCTCTGAACTTATGGTTTTAAGAGAACACTCTTGAACATTCGTTTTGTAATACTTAAATCTGGAACTCCAGTGCTTCTCCCGAAGGGAAAGACAAAGAGTGACATTAAGATGAGTCAGTAAACAAAACAATAAAAAACGCTAGGCCCGGAGGGGGTGGAGGGACGAGTGATGGAAGTAAGTTAGGCCTGGCCAGTACTAGTCAATCTTATTTTCCTGGACTTCAATGTATTAAAACTATGGGGGCTGGCGGGGAAACAGGGCCGCAAGCTTCCCACCCTCTCCAGTCTGGTCTTTATTAAAAAGGAAGTGGGCAGATGCTTATAGGGGTTTGTTGAGGTCCACCATTCACAGCAATGCCAACCCTAAGATTTGAAACATTTTGGAAGCTAAGAGCCAGCCAGACACTAGACTAGGGAGAGGTGAGAGAAGGGAGGACGGGAGGAAGGGAGAGAGGAGGGAAAGAAAGAAGGAGGGGGGAAGTAGAGGATAGAGAGGAAAAAAGGAGGGAGAAGAGAGGAGCAGAAGGAGCACAGGAGAGAGGGGGTCATGTTTCAAAACAAAGGCTTCACTCTGAACGCCACCCCCTGGCCCTGGCCAGCCGTGCAGGGCTGTGATTTCGACAATAAGCGTCCACTGGGCAGAACAAGGCCGCGCGGCCAGGCGAGCGCCTCCCGCAGCCCCTGGTGGACCAGGCCAGCTCGCGGCGCTCAGAACCCGGCCCGCGCGCCGCGCAGCCCCGCTCCCCGGAGCCCGCGAGCCCCGGCCTACCTTCCTTCACGCCCGGCAACTTGGACTGATCCACACTCACGTCGGCCATGGCGGCCGCTCGGCCTCGGGCGCGCGGAGACCTCGGCGCACGCCCACCCCGCGGGCTGGCCGGGTCGACGCCGAACTCCCCCGGGCCGGAAATGCACCGGAGTCCAGTACGGAGGGAGAGAGGAGACAGAAAGGCGGCGGCGGCGAGGGGCGGGGGCTGCAGGCTGCACCGCACGCAGAGGCGCGCGAGCCAGACCGCCTCCCCTCGCTTTGGTGCCTGCCGCGCCCAGCCCCAGCCGCTGCTCGGCGTCCTGAAGGCCCCGACCGAAGGCTGCACCTGCCAGCGAGGCGCCGGGACAGGGCCTGTCTGAGCTCCACTCAGGGATTTAAGACTTGTGGAAAATGCTTACTGAGTGTCAAGCAGGATCTCTTACAATATACTTACAACATACTTACAAACATACATAGGTGCGTGTGTTTTGTGTGTGTGTGTGTGTGTGTGTGCTTTATTATATCTTTCTTTTTTTTAGGAAACCAGAATACAAGACACTGAATTAAATTCTGGGCCCTTCTGGAAAAGGAATATTCACAACCAGCAGGGAGAACTGAGTCATTCATTCAATAAAAACCTATAAATGTCTACCAGATTGGATGATCAGTTCGGGGGTGGAGAGATTGTGACAGAGACTTCTATGGGCTTCCCCTGTTCCAACATGCCACTCACTGCTCTATAATTCTGATATCTGTGTTTCTCTGAAATAAGCGACTTTTCGTGTTTCATCCCATGGATCTGTACAGCATTCACTCTCCTTTAGGAACTGTCTCTTCCTCTTAAAGGAAACATTGCAGTCCTAAACTGTGTCTTCACAAATCTTATCTTTCAGTCCATTAGTCCACAAACCATGCATATTTATCAAAGAATGGGTGTGAGATCAGAAGGGGTGGAGCAGAATAACTTCCCTGGGCTTGCTACATAAAGGGCAGAGTTGCAAATTAGTATTCTGTTTCCTGAGTGGGAGGTCACTCTCCATAACAAACAATGAAACTAAACTGGAGATAAGCAAAGATAAGAGAAAGCAGAGAAGAGGGCACTTTCTGGTGGAAACACAGTAGCAAAACATGGTTCCTCCTCAAGAGTTTAGAGACTTGCTGGCAGGACTGTTGAACTCTGGAATCTCACCCCAACATCTTGTCAAAGTTCAATGTGTCATTTCAGCCACTTGGTTTAAACTGGCTTTCTATCTCGGCTCAGACTCCTAGTGAGAGGTCAGGAGGAAGTGGTATGGTTTTAACTTGACACTTAGTTTAGAAAAAACTAAGGTGTAAATTAGAGCAAAAATTAGATCAGAAGTTGGCAAGCTGCTATCCACAGGCCAAACCCAGCCCACTGGAACCCAGTGACTATATTTATTTAAATACTACATTTTAAATGATTTTTTATCTGATTTTTTAAGCCCCAAATCTAAAGTACTATCAAACCCTGTACAAGAAAAGTTTGCACACCACTGTCACAGAAAAAGAGCACTCTGTAAGCTAAGTGTGAAGAAGGAAGCTGTAGCAAAAGCAGGTTTGGGGGTATTTTTAAGTGTCCTGCTATGGACACTATTTTTATGGACCTGTTTTTAATTTCCTATAGTTATAGAGAGCATTTATAATGACAGTACTTCCGCTTTTCTTTCCTTCTCTCTGAATGATTTCTACTTCTCTATCAAGTTGTATCTCTAGAGACTGACATCCACAGCAGGAGCTCCTTGTTCCAGCTTACTGCCAAGTTTGACTGGGAGAAGTAATAAAAGTCAGGAGGAAGAGAGACATGATGGAGACTGCATTACATTCTTCTTCCAGGAAGCTAAAAGCAATCATGATGGGCAAGAGAAGAACTTGGAAGAGTCTATTCTTTCCTCCCACTGGTTTCCAGGGACCCAAGGCAATCACCTTCACTATTTGATCCATCTCACAGCCCACAGACATTATTTAAAATTCATCAGTCAGAACCAGAAAGTTGCTTTCATTTTTAAAAGTACCCGTTGTTCTTGCAGAGAGTCTGGGTTAAGGTTTCTGCTTCCACATGGTGGCTCACAATTAACTATAACTCCAGGTCCAGGGCATCTGCTACCCTCCTCTAGCTTCAACAGACATTAAGCAAATGTGCACATATACACATGAAGGTAAAACGCGCAAAGGCAGACAGTAAAAATATACATTTCTTTAAAATATCGCCAGCTAAGAATCCATTTTATCCCTTGCTTTTAAAAAATCACTAGTGTTTTGAACAGAGTTTTGGAGTCTTTGTTGTACTTGTTGAAACCTTTTGACTTTAAAAGCAAAGGGGTTTTGCTGTTGTTGTTGTTTATTCTGATAAAGACTTGTAATTGTAAGCAGTTACAAGTAAATCTTGGGCCTAGTCATTTTGAAGTACTACTTCTATAAGTAAATTTAATTGACCCCTTATTATTGAAAGTTCTTTTGTTTTGATTTAGTATGGTTTTGGTCTTTCCAGACAGGGTTTTTCTCTCTAGCCCTGACTGTCCTGGAACTCACTCTGTAGACCAGGGTTAATTTCTAACTCAGAGATCACCCTGCTCCTATCTCCAGAGTGCTGGGATTAAAGGCATGTGATACCAACACTCGGCTGAAAGTTCTTGACTATTGTAATTGTTTGCCTTGTGAAATCGTAGGCATTCCTAAGACCTCCCCAACTCCTGTACTTATGGCTAAGATGAAGCCAGGAGAAAGGAACAAAGCAACAGCCTTTTAGTTTGGGCTGGAGATGTATATAGATAGAGAAATACTTACTCTTAAGTGTGATTTGGGGAGGAAAAAATGGCAAGATTTATCTCTCAGTCCATTGCCTAGGTAGCAGAGATAAACTTGCACCCTACGAAGAATAGATGAGCTCTTCATTATTGAGGCAGGGGTAAGAAAAAGACAGAGATGCTGATGTTTTTAATAGTCCATTAGAAAAGTGAAGGCCACACAGCTGTCCCATATGAGGTTAAGGTGAGCTATAATAGGGGAGAGTAAAGTGGGATTTGAACACAGGAAAGCAGATTTTGAGTCAGTCAGAACCTATATTAATATTAAAAGCATTTGTAACCAATTAACATGGAATCTGTTTAATTTTGGAAGGAGTAAGCCCAATTAGCCATTGAAAGACACTGAGACCAAAACATCAAGCAAAATGAGGAATCTCACTAGGTGGGTAAGGGCTTGGGGTGCACCATGGTTATGTCAATCTCCAGTAGCCAATAGGAAAACAGAGAAACAGTTTTACCCATTAGGGAAAGAGGCAGAAGGCAGGAGTGAGCCTGTCAGACCGTGGAGGAATGAAAAGGAGGATTATTTCTTTGGGTTTTGGGTTTGAGTTTCATTTTATTTGATTTTATTTGTTTTTTTTGTAAGCCGCCACAGATCAGGAAAGACTCAAGATAGGAGACATATTTAGATCCATCCAATTAGTGAATGTTGCAGTTGCCTGGTAAGGATGGAACAGGATCCACTGGGCCTGAGATTCATAAAAGGATTTAACGAATGGTTTTGTAGGTTGAGCCTGAAGGTAGCGATGACAGATTTAATCAGCACAGAGCCCAAAAGGCTTCTTTCTATGGCTTCAAGCTGGCATAGCTCTAATGGTCACATACTTCCAATGACCCTGCAGTGCTCTGTTCCGGGTGGAATGGCTTCCCACTGTTGCTAGTTGCCTCAGTCTTGCCAACACCCTGTGAATAGTCTCCTAGTTGTGTTCTTTTCCGTTAAATTGTGTTGATTGTAATGTGTTTCCTGCCTAGAGGCTGACTAACTCAGTGAGATATTCCAGGAGTTTGTTCCCCTTAAAAACATACACATTTCTGGCCAGAAGAAAAATAGAAACAAACAAACAAAAAAAGTTAAAGTTGTGCCTATTCTTTAAAGAATCAGCTGCTTTTAATAGAGAAAGTAATAAAAAGGAACTCAGTTCTCCATCCAGTTTCTAAAGGAGAAGATTTGAAAAGAAAAAGAAAAGAAAAGAAAAAAGAAAAAAACTGCATGGCTGGGCTTGCCTTCAGTGACTCACACCCATGCCATAGCTGTCCTAAATCTGAACAATTCAAGGTCAGGGTTAGAGAATCTTTAGTCAAGGATTGAAAGCAACATGGGGGTTAGCTCATTTTTTAAAGAATTTAACAAGGAATGATTTGGGGATTAATTCCCCTAACCACATATTTTAGCATCCTAAAATGTCAGCTTTGCAATTTAAATAACAGTCCCTTGAGAAATGTACAGCCCTAAGCTGGGTCAGACCCTAAAATATTCTTCCAAGGCCAAATCATGTCTTGAAGGTCATAACTGTTATTTGTAAATCAGTATTGGTACCACTAACTACTTTTTTTTAAAGATATGATATGTTCTCAGCTAGAAGGTTTATAGGTGTGGTGGCATATACCTGCAAAATCAGATACAAGAGGTGGAGGCAGCCAGCTGTCCATCGGAAACCAGCCTGGGCTAATAATACCCACCTCATTAAAATAGGGCCAGGCAAGAGTAATTGTATATTAATTTAAAAAAACCTGTCAGAATGTGTAGAAAATGGTCATAAGAAATCTACTTGGAAAACATAAAATTCCCCAATTAGAGCAACTGGAAAGTAGACTGTATGACAGCAGAGAGTTTTTGTCTGTTGTATTGGACATCTTCCCTAATACTTAGATTAGTCTTTGGTATATAGTAAGCAGTCAATGAGTGTTTGTTAGAAATGAACAAAGGTATTTAACTGTATTATCAGTACCCATCACAAATAAAATTGAAAACAGAAAACGATATGGAAAAATGAATTAATGTCTCTAGACCTTGACAACACAGGGGTGAAGAGTAGCACATGGCACTAGACAAAGTAGAAAACTCTCTTCTTTCCTCTTAGACAACTGACTCTGGCTGCCTCATCAACCAGATCCACACATGAGAGCCACTCCAAAAATGAGGCTGTAAACAGAAATATACTCTATGTACATCAAAGAGATGCTGTTTGTTTTCTAGAGGCAGCAAATCGAGTATTACAAAATAGGCAGATGGAGTGACACATTTTTTCAAGTTTAGAAAAGAAAACTACAGTACTGAAAGGTAAAAAAGATACAATTTCTTCTAAAGCCTCTAACTCTTTGTTTTGGAGGTGTCTGCCTTGTTCGTGGGTCCACATATGGTCTTTGTTCCCTGTGTATGCAATCGATATGTCTATTCTATGTCTACATTTCTTATTTGTATTCACAAGTATCAGTGACATTAGGAGTAAGCCCACTCTAAAATTCTTACTTTAACCTAATTTTCTGTGATAACACGTCTCCAACCACAGTCACATTCAAAAGGACTTGGACTTAGTCATTCAGCATGTCTCTTTAGGGGAGATACCACTCAGGTCTAACTGATGCTAACAAGATATCAAATGCATCATGATGTTTATGTTTGTTTGCCGCAGGCCTCAAAGAATTTTCATATGGACCCCTCCATGAAGGATAGAAAGAAAGAAAACTGTGTGTGGTAACACAGAAGGAAGGGTTGTAGGCTCAGGACAGGAAACTTGAGAGGCCAAGAGAAGACACCTTGTTAACGACAATAAGTAGACCATGTTTATATGTGATGTATAACCTTGTGCTTCTTGGACTACCCATTGTCCTTCATTGACCACATCCCCACCTACCTCAAAGCTTTGTTTAGAGAAAAAAAAATAACTTTTAACCTTGTTGTAAACTACATTTCTGAACGATATTTTTAAAAAAGTCTTATGGGACTAGAGAGATGGCTTAATGGTTGAATGAACAC
The DNA here is from genome assembly GCA_019843855.1 of Hylomyscus alleni. Lineage (NCBI taxonomy): Eukaryota > Metazoa > Chordata > Mammalia > Rodentia > Muridae > Hylomyscus > Hylomyscus alleni. Next base: position 12,182 of record JADRCC010303431.1, on the reverse strand, counting down.
TCTTCTTTTTTTTTTAACTTTTATTGCATTATGATGAGAAAAGTTACATGAATCCAATTTACCTGAATTTGTTAACATTTAAAAACATATTTTAAGTAAATAGAATTAAATCACATTCTTGTTTCCCTTTTGTACCCCAACTCCTCCCAGAGACCCCCCTTCAATACCTACAATATCTTTTTTATCATATTCCTTAAAATTTATAAAATACTATAACAATAAAAATAAGTATTATAAAAGTTGTTTGATATAAAACAACAATCAATTTAACAGTCTTATGTAGATGCCTGTCTACAGCAATAGTGAAAATACATTTTTCTCAATATAAACTTTAAATAACTCCAAACATATTAACTGTAAATTTCAAAATAATACATCACTAAGAGTATTTTCTTAAATGAACATAAATATATAAAGTCTTTTTGGCTGTTTGTTTTGTATTTAGTAGAGTTTAAAATCTTGTATCTTACTGTGGTACAAGCCCAAAATAAGAACAATTTTTAGACATTCAATTTCATTGTAATAAGGCTGTACTTCAATGACCCTCACATCACCAAAGGATTTTACCTCCATAGTAGCTAAGCTGAGAGTTGACAGTTCTGCTGCACCAAGAAATGAATTGTAGGCACGATTTTTGCATACAGACTTGTGAACACTGTTCTTATAGAAGGCCTAGGTTCAGTTTCCAGCAACCATATTAAATAGATCACAGCTATCTGTCCCCAGCTCCAGGGGAGACTTATGCCTTCTTACAGCTTCTATAGGCACCTGCATTCACATGTACACAGCCATGAGTAAAGTAAGGAGTAAAGTGGGCAGGGCTCTTAGCAGCCTTTAGATGTATAACTTGGGAGCTGCCCAAATCCTTCATGTACCATTACAAAGGTACTTAATTACAGTTCTTCCTGAAGGAGTCTATACCCATGCCGAGCCACGTCTCATTCTTTTCCTGAATCCTGCCCTTTTTTATTAACCCTGTCCTTAACATTTGTGTCACAAATATCTCAATCTCCAGCTCCACTTCATAATAGCACACCTTCAAATTCTTTCCTACACCAAAGCCTGCTTTGGCCCAAATAGAGAGTCTCTAAATGGAATGGTGACTCTTCTAACTATTGTGGAAGTTAGGGGTGGTGGAGTAGAACTGTGCCTCTGACCCTGCTGGTGACATTACTTCATGGGAATTCAGGACCCTTAATCAGAATTTCAGTGTAGCACTGTTCCCCAGTCCCTTCAGTTTAATTCCTCAGCCACTCTCCACCAAATCCTCTCTGTTTCCCGTTGAATGCACCTTTTCTTCTTTCCCTAATGAAGACTGTTACTTGAAGATATTGCAGCCCTACCAGTTCCCAAAATTAGTAACTATTTGATTTATATACCAATATTCCAATGAAGTAGAAAGTTCTGTTTTCTTTGGAAAGTCAGTTGTGGGGAGGATGTTTTGCTGGGGCAAACACTCGAAGAAGTGTTTTCCTGAAGGACACAGATGAAATGTTGTTTTGCTAAACCAGGAATGTGAGAAGACATGTGATGAAGGATTCTTCACTAGTAACACACATGTATTGGCTCACCTTATATGCATTGTTGAGCTCCACTTGTTGTGAATCCATAGAGAGAAATGTACTAAAATGTTCTGGTGATGTGCTGGTGGCTTCCCGACACTTCTGCTGACTTAGGCAAAGTGATGTCAGCTGACCCAGACTCACCTGGAGTTTTGCTACACAGACTCTTGTGCTGAGGCAAGATGTGTGATCAGGCAAGACCCATGGAGGACACCTGATGTTCGGAGAGAGTATGAATAGGACTCAACAGACTGTGAGAGGGGCTTGCTTATAGAGCTAGCTTTGCAATGCTTCTTGGTCTCGAGTCTTCACTGATCTTTGCTTGGTTGTGAAAGGCACAGCAAAAAACCTTCTCCTGGTGGCCCTGGTCTCTCCTGCTTACATGTCCCGATACTCGCCTGCTGGCATGTGCCAATTCAATTGAGACCTAGCTGTCTCTATTAGCTCATGCCACCACTGCTGCTATCCCAACACTACTGAACTGGACTGCTGGCATATCTGTGAAGTGCTTGCAAGTGGATGAAGCTGCCACTGATGACCTGTGAACTAAGCTGCTGGTTTCATGACAATGCAAACAGGATTTGCTCCAAAAAAACAATTTCCAAACAGGTCTATTTCCCCCTTATTCTAATAACCACTATTTTCCACTACCTCTAGTGGGTGGTGGGCTAGAAGGGAGGTTAAAGCATTTAAAAACGATCATAAGGTTCTTTGAAAAACCCAAGCCAACTGTCCGATGAACCTGAAAGTGTCACTGTCTTCTTCTCGCCCCATTGTCTATTCCAGAATCTATCCCTTGGCTCCTAACTACTGCCAGATTCATTAATGCTCACACTGATCTCTCAATGGACCTCTCAAGACAATTACCTGCACTATGGGTAACTTCACATTCCTCAGAAATTATAGCCCTTTGTCACTGCTCTGCCATCAGGTATCTCGCTGATGTCAGTGTCTCTATAGACATTCCTCTGGTTACCTTACCTCATTTTCTTTGACTTCCTTACTTCATATAGTCAATTTTGCTGATAGCACAACATCACTCATTAGATTATAAAGCAAAATGGTTTATTATCCTTACAGTCTTAGCCAAGATAAGATGGGAGCATCTGGGGGCTGGAGAGATGGCTCAGCGGTTAAGAGCACTGACTGTTTCTTCCAGAGAGGTCCTGAGTTCAATTCCCGCCAACCACATGGTGGCTCAGGTCCATCTATGATGATATTAAATACCTTCTTCTGGTGTGTCTGAAGACAGACAGACACAGGGTATGTACTCATAAATTAAATAAATAAATAAATAAATAAATAAATAAATAAATCTTAGAAAAGAATGGAAGCATCTGATAGTAACCTTTTTGCTGACAGAGCCCTAAAGCAATGCAGAGCATCACATGGCTATCTATCTGTCTGTCTGTCTGTCTGTCTGTCTATCTATCTATCTATCTAAAATATATGATATATAAATATATATATGTAAATATTTGGTAAACTAAAGAGTGTCTAGAAAACCAACTACCTTCCAGAACAAAATGAAAAGAAAGTCTACTCCAAAAATCCCACAGTGTATTCTTTTTTCCTTTTTTTATTAGATATTTTCTTTATTTACACATCATATGATTTCTTCTTTCCCAGTTTCCCCTCCAAAAGCAAACAGACAAACAACCAAAAAAAACCAACAAGAATAAAGCCCTGTTGCCTTCTGCCTCCCCCTGCTCGCCACCCCACCCTCTCCCACTTATTGGCCCTGGTATTCCCCTACACTGGGACTCAGAACCTTCACAGGGCCAAAGGCCTCTCCTCCCATTGATGATCGACTTTGCAATCCTCTATTATACACATGCTGCTAGAACAATCAGTCCCACCATGTATAGTCCTTGGTTGGTGGTTGAGTCCCTGGGATCTCTGAGGGTACTAGTTTGGTCATATTGTTGTTCGTCCTAAGGGGCTGCAAACCCTTCAGCTCCATTGGTCCTTTCTCTAACTCCTTCATTGGGGACCCTGTCCTCAGTTCAATGGATGGCTGTGAGCCTCTACATCTGTATTAGTCAGGTACTGTCAGAGCCTTTCAGGAGACAGCTATATCAGGCTGGAGAACCCTTCCTTCGGTCTCTGCTCCATAGTTAGTCTCTGCAAGTCCTAGAAAATCAACTACCTTCCAGAACAAAATGAAAAGAAAATCTACTCCAAAAATCCCACAAAGTATTCTTACAAAATATCTTTATAATGCCCAATATTGAACTAAAATTTATTAGATGTGAAATGACTAGACATAAAAGAAAAATATAAAAATAGAAATGAGTCAGTGAGTACAGGGAATGAGATGGCCCAAATTCTATATTTAGTAGACAAGGATACCAATAGATTATTATAAGCAAGTTTTATATATTTATATTATGGACCTACAGTGAAATGTATGGTCAGTTGCCAGCTGGGGGACCTTAATACAGAAATAAAGCTGCATAAAAACCCATGAACTGCTGTTTAATATGCATGTAGAATTAAAGTTTATGATAATGAGACCAAATACTGAGTGACGTGAACTAAACTAAATTTCCATGGCTGAAGTATGGTAGATTTGCTTAGGAGGAGAATGCATGGCGCATCTCTCTCTGTGTGGATCGTGTCTAAAACCTGATGAAATCTATTACAACAGTGATCCATATAGATCATAAGGAAAACTGGAAAGATCTTGAATAAAATATCAGCGGATCAAATCAAGAAAAAAACTTATATCACATATAGTTAGAAATGAACTGGGTAGGCTGGTTTATGTCTGCAATCCTTGCACATGGGAGGGAGAGAGTAATAGGGAACTCTTGCTGATATCCACATTTTATACTGTACCCTTCAAAATGGTATTTTTTTAAACATATATTCTGTTATTCTCTAAATAACAACTGTAAGAAATATAAAATCAATTACCAGACATATAAGGCAAGAACATAGAATATAAAGTTCATATACACAAATAAGTATATTTCTATCTAGTAGTCATAGTCAGATGGAAAAAAATCTTTGATTAATATCCTTTATTGTAACATCAAAAGACTCATATTATTTTAGACTGATGTTTGTCAAACATAAGCAAGATTTAAAATCCAAGCATTCGTTTTGTAGATTGCTCATGGAAACTGCAGACAACCTGATGTAGAGAACAGCTTCTCACTTCCCAGTTGAAAAATTAACATTTTTTAAGAGGCCACTTCTCTCAACATTGATTTATAAATGCAGCATAATTCCACTAAAATTAGGCTTTTTGGGTAGAAGTAGACAATTAATATGTAAATGCGAACACTAAATTTGCCAGAGTCAATAGGGACAAATAAGTTAGTGGATGCGAACAGCACGTGCTTTCATATCTTACTAGAGATTTCCAGCATTCATGACTACAAGGCTGTCACAGAGAAATGAGTCAATGGATGAAACAGAGTCCATGTAGACATTCGATTGGTTTGGTTATTTATATAAAGATGCCAATGCAACTCAATGAGAGAATCATCCTGGCAACAACTGAAGAAACTGTGACTTTAGGAAAATCTGACAGTTCCTATTACCAAATATACTTGTCCTACACGGTCTTGTATTGTCTGTAAACATATGAACGTCAAAAGTTAAAAATTTTACCTTCTAAGTGTTTTGTCTTTTTTCTGCACTATATTCCTGTGACCTCAGACTCCCCAGTACAGTGTTGGAATGCAGCAAGCATTGTGGGCTCTGATTTCTCGTGGCCCCAGGAAAAACAGTTAACAGACTTATCTTTCGAGGGTAAACTGAAGCTACAGTATCCATTCTTGATATAGGGACTAGATCCATGAATACTGTTAAGCAGAGTGGCACAGCCGACTGGCCATCATCACTGTCACAATTATTACGCTTCCTCTTTTGATAGAATAGAATTAACAGATGGGCAATCACTAAGAGGTGACTGGTTGTTACAATTGACTGCCTTCGGAGCTGGGCTTCATAGCACAAACCTGTCATTCAATACTCGGGAGGGTGTGACAGGAGATCTCAGAGAGTTCCAAGGACAGCTTCAGATGCATAAGGAATTTGAACCCAGCCTAAACTAAATAGTGACACATTCCTCACAAATGCCGCAATTTCTTGTTATGGCAGCAATTGTAATTATCAAGTTGCTAGAGCTTTATAAAAAGGTATAAACTTAATGGGTCTCTTGTGCCAAATAAAAGAATGGATCCCTGTCACAGGAACTACTCCTTGTCAGGGGAAAATAGTGTACTTTAAAGACCATAGTGAGGACTAATTGACTCCATGTCATGTTGTCAAGTGACTACAAATGACCTTTGGAAAGGTTAGAGGAACTAACTGTATCTACTTAAAGATGTTGACCTATCTTCCAATATAAGATCTATTTTTGAACAGACATGTTTGGAAATATTGATGCCAAATATCTTACTAGACAGTAAGATATATGTCCTTTCACCATTAGGAGATTCTACAATGGAAGTAGGTTATATAATGATTATGTGGCATAATGACATTCTATTGAAAGCTAGATATACAGAAATAGAGTTGTAAATATGTCTCTAGTAGGCTCACCAGGTGTGTATAATAACATTATGGTTCATGCCACAGTGGAACAAATGCATAACCTATATAATCCAGTTACAAAAACCATGACATTGATTCTCTGACTTTTGGGATGAAAAAAAAAATCATCGTGACAACCTTAAGCATCTGTAACTTAAGTATCCTACACAAAGGATGATAAATAATCAAAGCACAGTGTAATATTCCCAAGGAATATAAAAGATCTGAGCTACCATCAGAGACCAAAAATGTTGTGCACGGCCGTGGTGCTGCCTGTATTTTGATGTTAATTCCACTTTCCCAGGAGGGGTTGTCTGGACAGAGGAATGAGTACTCAGGTGACTTCCGGGTAAACCTTCCCCCAATGAATAAAGGAACCAATCACTGGGCGAGGAGGCAGGACTTCTGGGTTGGACAAGGAAGAGAGGAAGCAGAAGAGAGTGAGGGGCTTTATATCTTGTTCTGTGATAGCAACAGGATAAGATGTAGCTACTAGTGTCTTCCGGATTAGATGGCGAATCCTAGTGGATTCACCACCAGAGGATTTATATTTAATATGGTTTGCAAGATTAGAATTCTAGTTGTGGCAACCAGAGATTGAGTTGGCATTGTTTCTGAATTAAGTTTGTGTGGTGGTGCTTTCCTTCATGCAGTGGTTCCACTAGGTTCCAGAGAGAAAGGTAGAGCAGCAAAGCGTGGGTTTGCCAGATGTCCACCACAAAAGGCTGTGGGGATTTTAAAGTATGGGGCTAGCGTGTTAACGACCTGCCAATGGAAACCTAGTGAGCTGGGTGGGGAGATTTTGGAGCTCTGAGTCAGAGAGTCTCCATGAGATAAGAATAGGTCGGCCAATGCCCACCAGTACATGGCTGGCCAGCTCACCCGGGGCTGAGAGTTGCCGGTAGTAGCATGTTTTTTTTTTTTTTCTTGTTTTGTTTTGTGTTTGTTTGTTTGTTTTTTATTTTTAAGTATTTTCTGCAACACAAAAATATGTAAGGTCTTTGTTAAAGAGAGTTTTCCTAATCAATTCACCTGGGTGGCTTTTGTAATAAGCAACTGGACCAGGGTAGATGGGTGAAGACTTTGATAACTTCAACCAAACTGTAGCTTTCACAATTGTGTGTGTGTCAAATGTGATGGGTTGTGAAGGCTCTGAGATATGTTTTCACTTGCTAGGCAGTAGGTTTGTCTGCCATATTTAATGAATATTGACAGAACATGTAATATTCTTGAGTTCAAGACAAAATGGAGTGTATTTTGCTTGTTTGTTTGCTTGCTTGCTTGTTCTTACAAAAAGAACAATTGTAAGAACATAACCGTGGGGATTGAAAAGAAAATGGCCTTCATGGGCGTATAGGGAGTAGCACTCTTAGGAGTTGTGATTTTGTTGGAGGCTCTGTTGGAGAAAATGTGTTACCGGGGGTGGGCATTTAGGTCTGAGATGCCAAGATAGGACCAGTATGAGTGTCTGCTGCCTGCAAGCGTGTCAAGCCTAGGTACCCTGAATCTTTTCTAGCAGGCAGTATCTTCCTTGATCTTTGGCTTGGAGAAGCATATTATCGTTCTTTTCTTTCGTTTTTCTGAACGAGGAATAACCCCATTGTTCCTCTGAGGAAGAAGCCATCTCTGCCTTTCAAGGTTGACTATTATTCGAATATCCTTCAAGGTTACAGTCTGGAACAAAGGAGGGTCCAGTAAGATTATGTGGGAGCCTTGGCCACTGAAGAAATGGCTCCAATAGCAGACATAGTATCATTATTAAAGTGTAAGAGCCAGTCACTTGTACTTTGTTGTGCTCTTCTTTATTACCGATCTTACTAGAAACAAGTACAATTAGCCTTTGCATGGGCTCTATTCTCTCTCCCACTCTCTGTTGTAGCAGAATCCTAAGATATGTGGTTGATCTTTCCCACATGTTGTGAAATGCACAATAGGCTGTTCAGGAGACATTCTGATTGGCCTTTTGTTAGTTTTGTGTTGATTCGACAGAGTAACCTGTGCGGGAGTTTATGATAGAAGCAGCTGAGCTCTATAAAGCCTCTGGTGCCACTTCCCAATGTGAAAGATCCTTCCACAGTTCCCCTCAGCAATCTAGATTTATCCTTTAAGATCCATCTGCTGACTTCAGTTTCATAATAAATGCCATCACATGTGGTTGACTTTCTCCCTTTCGGGTGGTAGCCCATGGAGTAGCACTATTTGGAGGTGTGGCGTGTAGGAGTAGGTGTGGCCTTGTTGGAGGAAGTGCATCACTGTGCGGGAAGGTTGGATCAAGATGTAGAACTCTCAGCTCCTCCTGCACCATGCCTGCCTAGACCCTGACATGCTTCCTACCTTGATGATAATGGACTGAACCTCTGAATCTGTAAGCCAGTCCCAATTAAATGTTGTCCTTATAAGAGTTGCTTTGGTCATGGAATCTCTTCACAGCAGTACAAGCCTAACTAAAACACCCTCCATTCCTCACCTTTCTTCATTTGGTGTTCTTTTATATCCTGCCATAAAGCATCACTGTGGGATTCTACTTCCGGTTCCCCAGTCAGAAGAATCAAGGAAGGAGGAGTGACCCAGAATATGGAGGGGATATTGAAATAGGAGTTGATGAGGCTTTTGTATGGCTGCATTAACTCCAGATCACAGAGACTCCTCAGTGTGGACCTAAGTATTATGATCAGGCTTCGCTCTGATAATGTGCAGTGCAGTTAGAGTACACACAGAGTGGTAAGAACAAGGCTCTACACCAAGAAAGAGGACTCGGGCATTCATTAGCAAATTAAGCTGAGAAGCTGATGTTGCTGGTTCTCTCTGTACAGTCCTTATGAGCCTTTCATTTCATTACAACATTCCTGCCAGTAACTCGTTTGTCCTATCAGGCTGGATAGATAAAGGTCAGAGTTGAGTCAAGGCTTCTGCAGGGAATTAGTGAAAAGCCCACAGCACCCATGAGCAAAGAAATTGTCCATTCTTGGTGTTGCATTCTTCCACAGAGGACAAGGATTCCAACCCAAGCCTTTTTTTAAACCTTGTTATTAATGACAATAGTGCATCTTGCAACTTTTAAAACTAATATGGAGTCTAGTTAGTACTGTGTGCCTTTTTGTGGGAGTAAAGGAAAAAAAATATAAGCTAACAGATAATAGTTCTTCCCCCTCCATAAACTTAGCATGCTGGTGGTTAAGTTTTCATGGTAGAATCATATATGTACATGTATATGTATGTATATGTTTATATGCTTATGCATATGTATATAATCATATATATTAGGTAATGCACTCTTGGATAGTACTGCCCATATTCCTATATTTAATTTCATATTCACAAGGAATATCTATTCTTAGGATGCAAGAGATACATGGTAGAGATGGAAGTGTCTCATGCTAAAGCAGCGGCAGGCTAAAGGGTTAATCTGGGAGATTTCATATCAAATCTGGACAACTTTAATATAGAGTCCAATGGGAGGGAGAAGAAGAGAGAGAGAAACAGAGAGACAGAGATAGAGACACAGAGAAACAGAAAGAAGCACACAGAAAAGGACACACACACACACACATAGGCCGATAGGCAGAGAGAGACATAGACACAGAAGGAGGCAGACAGAGCGGGATAGAAAGAAACAAAGAGAAATAGATGATAGATAGACAGATGATAGATGATGGATAGATAGATAGATAGATGATAGAATAGTTACTTTTCTACTAGCTATGAGAAAATACCAGACACAGCCATCTAAAAGAAGGCAGATTCATATTATCTTATGGCATCAGGGGCTACACTCTGCTTTGGAGAGGAAGACACATGTGTAGCAGTGCTGCTTATAGTGTCTGGACTGTGCAGTAACTGCTCCATTACATCTTGGCAGAAGCAGAATGTAGGATTAGGAGTAGGGCAGGCTATGGCCCCCACAGGACTAAATACAATAACTCACACGACCAAACTCCCCCTGCTTAAAGTTTTCCAACCTCCCAAAGCAGAGGCACCAGGTGGAGACCAGGCTCTCAACCATAAGGGCTTGTGAGAGGGCATTTCATTCAAACAGGAGACAAAATGATTTTGCTTCTCCCAACTGGGGCACCAAATATGTGAGAGAAATCTTTACTCACATTAATCATAGCTCCAATATCATGTAGAGAATGAACAAAGATGTGTGGATGGGAGCTGGGATGAAGCAAGAGCTATGCATAGCAGTCTCGGCCAGGTGGGGGTCGGGTCAGTCTTGTTCTGTAGGGTCCTGTGCTTTCAGAGCTTGAAGACTAGTCTGAATTCTCAACATGAGATGGTTTTATGTAAAGCTTGATATCTCTGATTGGAGAAAAGCTGGGGAAGAGAGATCACTTAAAAGGAAACAACAGGTCAGAGGGGGCAAACTGACTCAGTAAAGAAAAGAACCGAGTCCTTAAAGAAGAAGGGGAAGATTCAAAGGATTCCATTTAACTCTGTGAAGATCTGAGCCGAAGCAGCAAGCAAAACTGATCGTTTCCACCTTTCCTGCCTTCCTGGAAATCCATTCCTCTCAACTCCCGCCTGCAAGCAAAGCTCTTTCTAGTGCCGATAAATCTGGATTGATTCCATTACAGTAGTTAATGTGCTTAGGGTCAGCTGAGCTGAGAATTCATAGCCAGGCAGAAAACACAAATTATACAAGTCAGGGTAAAAGCTCCCTAAATAGGGACTCCAAGTGAGAGTTTGTGTCAGAGGGAAAAAAAAAAATCTCACTGGAATAATGGCAATTTCTTCTTAACGCATTGTTATTCAAACAGGGACTGTGGACCCATATCAAAATTCTAGTTAACAAAAGTAATCTAAATTGTTAAGCATATCACTTTATGTACTACTGAATGTATCAATAACATGGAAGGTTTTACATAGTGAAACCCTGAAAAATATTGTAGCATAAAGCATTGGGATGGAACTTCTCTGTTTTACTTCCTGTAAAAATTTGGGTCTCTAGTTAGGAGAAGAAATCCCACCTATGATTTGACTAAGGAACATATGAATTCGCAGATTTGGTTGGCCACCAAGAAATGGTTGGAGTCCACTTTGAGAGGGAATAATGGACATTGATCAAAGAGAAAAAGATGGAACGTCAATACCATGTGCCAGGCAATGTGTTAAATGTATGTTATGCTATACATATATATGCTAAGCCCATATATATTCTGGAAGTGTTTTCTTCATTGGACTTCCCCTTCAGTAGGTTTTTGTTTAAACTTTGCTGTTTCTGTTGCTGGACATGAAGGTGTAGTCCTGCTTGGCATCTTTATTTTGTTTTTTGTTTTTTTTTGTACTTTGAGGGTTATAATATCTATCTATCTATCTATCTATCTATCTATCTATCTATCTATCTATCTATCTATCTATCTATCTAATCTACCTACCTATCTCTCTAACTACCATCTGTTACACTATGTTACAAATTTCTCCTTTAATCCCTACTACAAACTAAAAGAAGTGTGATACAAGGGAAAAGGAGGACTTGCCATCTTTATTTTTCTCACAACCAAGAATTTTGTTGGATAGAGATTGGCTGAAACCCTAATAGAATGCAAAAGGTGGACAAACATATGTTGTCATGCAAGTGTGCGAAAGATGAAGCAACTAATTCTGCCCTACGGAGAAAATCAAGCCATCCTCTTTTAAATTGGGAAAGCATATCCTTGGGTCTATGGCTTAGAAATGATCAATTTTATAGCTACAATAAGCAAAAGTTGAGGGCTTTCCAGAATAAAAGAATTGTGAAAACACAGGCTGATTTCTTGACCACATTCTTTCACCTGCTCTGCACAGTAAGGCAAGGTCTGAGCCAACTGTCAGGGTGACAGAAAAGCAAATGTTGAAATCAGGCTTAAGGAAGAGCAAAAAGACTCCAGAAAGCAGGGCCTTACAGGGGATAGAAAAGGAGCCAGGGACAGATATGTTACATACACTATGGACCAGACCCTGTGAAGGGACAAAACCTTTAGCTTTATCAGTAGTCCAAATCTAAAAGTCACACAGAAGATAGAGCACACAAGTTACAGGAAGGCTCATTTATTTGGTGGAGTTTTCATAGAAAAGGCTTTTTTTTTTTTTTTT
>JADRCC010303375.1:0-14213 GCA_019843855.1 Hylomyscus alleni | reverse complement strand
AGAGAGAGAGAGAGAGAGAGAGAGACTTTCTCCTCTTTTGATTTGCTGGTCTGTGGTTATTTGCTGTTTTCTTGGTGTATTAACCTCTTTTGGTTGGAGTTTTCCTTCTAGCAACTTCCTTAGCACTGATTTGTAGATAGATGATGTTTAAATTTGGTCTTATCATGAAATGTCTTATTCTTTCCTTCTATGACGAATGAATGTTTTGCTGGGTATAGTAGTCTGGGCTGGCATCTGTGATCTCTTAGAGGCTTAGATCTGCTCAGGACCTTCTGACTTTTAGTCTCATTGAGAAGTTAGGTGTTATTCTAAATTGTCTACTTTTACATGTTAGTTGGCCTTTTTTTCTTGAAGCTTATAGGCGTCCTATAGTTCTGTACTTTTAGTATTTGTGTTATTTTGCAGCAAGAGGATTTTTTTCTGGTCTAGTCTATTTGGTGTTCTGTATGCTTCTTGTAGCATGATAGGCATCTCCTTTAAGTTAGGAAATTTTTTCTTCTATTATTTTTGCTGAAAACATTTTTTTTGCCTTTGACTTTGGTTTCTTCTCCTTCCTCTATTCCTATTATTCTTAGATTTGGTTATCTCATAATGTTCCATATTTCCTAGGTGTTTTGTACCAGAATTTTTTAGATTTAATATTTTCTTTGACCAAGTATCCATTTTTTTTTATTGTGTCTTCACTGTGTGAGAGTCTCTCTTGCATCACTTGATTGCGTTGGTGAGTCTCCCCTCCAAGGTCCCTGTTCAAGTTTCTAAGCTTCATTTCCAGATTTCTGCCAGGTTTCTCTATAAATTCTATTTCCACTCTCAGATCTTAAACTGTTTTATTCACTTCCTTCCACTGCTTGTGTTTCTATAGATTTTTTAAATGAATTTATTAATTTCCTCTTTAAAGGACCCCTATCAGATTCATAAAGGCTATTTTAATGGCTTTCAGATATTTTGCAATACTCAAAAGCTACTATAGTAGAATTGCTGGACTCTAGTGGAGGCCTAATTGTCCTGGATAGTTTTGTTGTTTTGGTTTTTTTTGTTTTGGTTTGGTTTGTTTTGGTTTTGCTGCTTCTAGACATCTGGGTTTTGGAAAATTAAAGTTTTTGAGACTGATATCTGATTATGTTTTTGTTGGGTGGGTTTCTTTTCTTCCGTTTCTGCTGCCCTATCTGGTTCTTAGGAGGGTTTGGTAGCTGGTAAGAAATTCTTTGGTATCCTGCTAGATATAACCACTGGGGCTTCCAGGTAAACTGAGTTTCTAGGTATTGAAAGGTGACTCTCAGGACTGGGGGAAGGCTAGGGGTGAATCTGAGGTGATCCACGGGAAGGAGAGGAAAGCAGGGTGCTCTACCAGGATCTGCTTAGTCCTCTAGGAGTGGGAACAGGACATAAGGAGAGGCTGCATCAGGTGGTCCGCTACAGAGCTGGATAGGAAACCTGGAGATTGGATTTAGAGGAGGGAGAAGAGGTGAGGATTTACCGTTAGCCTGCCTGCTTCCCTGGTCAGAGTCAAGAAGCATGTGATTTCAATGAGTCTGTTTTCTTTCATTTTTCTCAGTGTAGAGTTGGAAGAAGCACATAATTATGACACAACAATTTCATATCTGAGACACTCTGGCAACTCCATTAACTTCTGTGCTGTGGGAGAAAGTGATGAAGGTAAGTCTGCCAAAGCCAACTGATATTATAACCAATGTGAAAAAAAAATATGGCGAGATGGTATTTTCACCAATGAGGTGTTAAGGTTGTCATGTTCGTTTGGCTCTACCGTCTTACTTCCTTTTTCTCTCCCTTATCTAGTGTCCGTCCATCCATCCACCCAGTTAGGCTTCAGCACTGGTGCTCCTCTGTGTCTCTCTTCCTTTCCTTTTAACTGCTTTGCCCTTTGTATGTGTGTAGGAGGAAAACTCAAGGCACTATGATTCCATGTTTCTCACTTGTCTTATGAAAACCTCACCTCTCATATCATATCTTCTTGAAAGTACTTAGTATATGGAGATGAAGAGGATACAGAATGATAATTAAGCTTTGTGTTCGATATAATTAAGCAAGAGGGTTATCTAGTAATTCTTAGAGTCCAAACTAAGTCCTCTAGCCTTTCATGATGCTCAAAAGATTTTGTGCAAAGGATACTTCCAGGGGAAAAGAATGAGAGGCAGAGACTCGCAATATTCCTGCAAGTTTCAATGTTTTTGTTCTACGAACAGAATCACCCAGTTCTCTGCAGAAGCCATAAATATCAGTGCTAGAGTCAATAATAGGACCTATGGAGCCAGCACTATGGACTACCTTCCTCTGCTAGGCCCTCTGTGCAGATGGCTGCAGGTTGAATGCTCCCCTCCCTCCACTGCTAGTCAGGAGACTGAAGATCAGAGAGGTTGAGCTGTCTATGGTGACCCAGGGAGGTGAGCTGTGCTGTGTAGTAGAGCAGTAGTGTAAAACAGGCTCAGTCTTCTGGACGCTTCCTGCTCTGCCCATAAATCTAAGCTGCATTTTCCTCAGGGAAGCACATCTGTCTTGCTTCAGAAGGGGTCTTCTGGCTCAGTTATTGCTGTGCTGACAAGAAGGCATAGGTTCTAGGTAAGAAGTCCTTGTCCTGAAATATGTACTTAGAAATTTTGTGACATAAAACATGAAGACATGCTGACATTTCACTGTCATTTCCTAGAAGTGAGAAGTTGAGTAGCTACTAGAAAATTCTACCAGGCAAAGTCTATTATCAATGACGGCTGCCTTGAACACTTAAAATTTAGAAGTTAGATCCAGGCCTGGGATGAAAGTCCTGCAATCAGCTTCTGATGTCTGCCATAGGTATAGGATTTTGTTGTTGTTTGCTTTTTGTTTTGTTTTCAATCCATTGCCCATCCTACAACAGTAGGGTTCTAAAAAATCTGAGAAGTCAGACAGTTGTCCGTGTGCCCTGATAAAGTTTGAATTGGGATAAATCAGATCACCTGAGAGAAACCAGGATCCTTCCCTGAGGGAAAATACTAGCCATAGGAACAGAACAGGGCTTTGTACCTTCTGTTTGCATTGACCCCCGAGAAATCTTACACTATAGATTCTAGTTCCATGGCACTGGTATGTGGCCTAGGAGCATGCTTTTTCAACAAGTTCATCCTTCATCTGGTGCTGCTGGTCTGTCCCCTGTACATTGACTAGAGAGTCTAGGGCCACATGAAGGCAGAATGCTCATTGCTTGACTTTCTTCAAGACTAAAGGCTCACAGAGGCAAGGGACCCCTGAGACTCCTTTACCCAAAACCTACCATTTTGGAAATGCCTCGCCAAGATCCTGGTTAGGGATTCTCTGTTCCATCTTCTTCATGACAAGCTGAGCTGCAGGGGAGGTGTATAGATGGTTCCATACATACAGGGCTACTCATGCTAGAGGATGAAGCTGAGGGTTGACTATGGAAAGCTGGGCAAGACATCATTCATTCACTCTGGAGCACAAATTCCATATTGGTCCTTTTGAGGGACAACATTTCAGATACCTAAAGAGGGAATTACTAACCTAAGCCTCTCTTCAATCTTTTCTGAAGAGTCAGTCCTTTGTTGTATTCTAGGAGTAATGCCATCAAGGAGGCAAGGACTGATGACCAAAGAGTTAGAAAGGGCTCAGAAAATGAAACCTGGTCCAACCTGGTTCCGACTGTGTGGAACAGCAGGGAGTCAGATTGGAGGGGATGAAGGAGGCTAAGACTCCCTTTGTAGGAGGGCATCTTTGTAGTAGATGAGGATAGACCAGATAAGGCTTTAAAAACTGGAAAACTATGGCCAGCAGTCAGGAGAAGTTCTGTGTGTATACTACCCCCTTACAAAGGTCAATGGAATTGACAAATCTCTAGAAATAGTGAATTAAAAGATTAATAGTCTCAGGAATAAAGTGGGGATCAAGAAATAAGGAAGCATTATAAAGCACTGCACATACATGAATTTGGCAACGTAGACAAAAGCAAAACAATCCCTTCCCCCTAAAGCACAGACTACCATGAATCACCCAAAATACTTTGATAACCTATACCACTTAGAAAAATCTGAACCTAGAACTCAGAGTCCCACTAATAGGGGCTGAGGTCATGGCTCGGCGGGTAGAGAGCTTGCCATGCAAGTATGAGGACTGGAGTGTGTGGAAGCCCAGAGCTGTGGCTGCTACCTATAATCCCAGCATCTGAGACGCAGATATGGGGGAACCCTGGAGAATCAATCAGTGAGTTCTGGGCTCAGAGAGACAACCTGCCTCAGAAAGTAAAATGAAGAACAGTTAAAGATACCCAACACTAAGCAAGCTCTGGCCTCCAAGTACACATGCGTGTCCACATACATGTGAGCGTAATATACACATGCACATCTGCATACATGCACCCATGTGTGAATACACATACCATATAGACAAGTTCCCCAAAGAACATCTACACTCTGATGATTTCACTGAATCATGCTCCCAGTCACTTAAAGGAGAGCTAACACTGATGTTTTGCACGAAAAATAGAGGCAAACAGTTCCCTGGCTCATCTCATGAAGTTACATAAGCCTGATATTAAGACTCAATGGACAGCAACCCCCCAGATCAATGTCCTATCTGAGAAAGGCCATGAAGACCCTTAATTATTATTAAGGATATTAATAATAGAATTCAGCAAGCACAATTGACTGCAGTTTGTTTCGGAGATGTAACACTGGCTCAGGATCCATAAGTCAGTCAATGAAACCCACTGTGATGATGGACTGAAGCAGTTAAATCACACCGTATATTCAGAAAGGATATTGGGCAAGTTTTTACCCTGACATATATCATAATTCTTGAAAAAGTAGGGGAAGAGGGACGACTCCCCCATGCTGCTAACAGACAGCTGCAAGAAGCCTGCAGAACATGCTACTTAATGGTAAAGACTGACAGCTTTCTTTCCAAAATCTCAAACAACAACAAAAAAATGTCCTCACCTACTGTGCTTACTCGGTAGAGCTAAGAGTTCTAACCAGTAAGAGGCAGACAAGGAAATAAAAGGGCAAAGCGAGATAGCATCTTAATTTGCAGAAATTCCTAAGAGTTTACAAGAACCTACCAGAGCTACACCCCCTCCCCCCACTCCCACCAAGAACTACAACATGATTGTGTTTGTATGTTCTATCAATGTGCACGCGGATGCTAATTTTGAAAAAGTACAACACCTTCTAAGTTTTCTCCCCAGAAGATAAATACATAGACTTCAATTTGACACAGCATGCATAAGACTTAAATGTTAAAGGATATGAAATTTGGATTAAAGAAATTTAAATCTAATCCAAATGAATGAAGAGACATATTGTGTTTGTGGATCAGAAGATCCAGTGAGTAAAACTGACAGTAAGAAAAGAATACATCGGTTCTCCCCGAGTGGCATATAGGCTTAAGGCAGTTCCTATAAAAATCCCAGCAAGGTGTTCTGTAGCTGTAGACGGGATTATTCTAAGATGCATGTGGAATTGCAGAGGGGCTTAAAATAGCTGCAGACGGTTTTGAGAAAGAAAACAGAGGAAGGATCTGCCACCTGACTCCAGTCCTATGAATCATAGTGATCAAGATTGTGTGGCTTTGGTGGAGAGACACAGAATAGAGGAATGACACCAAGGAACCAAATCAGGAGGATGCAAATACACAAAACAACTATTTACAAAGATGAAAAGCAACTCACTGGAGACGGCCTTTTAACAAATGATGGTAGAGTAGATAAAAACTATCTATAGGTTAAAAAATAATGACGAACTACAACCTAATCCTCACACCTTTTAACATTTTAATTTAAATAATGTTTCTCTCAAGAGCAAGAAATCAGATTTCTTATTAAAAGGGAGTGGGGAAAGACAGAGAGACAGGGAGGGGAGACACAGAAGTTGGTATCTGTTTTCCCATCAGCAGTTCAATCCTTTGGTCAGGGTGCACTCAGAGTGCACATGGTACCCACCTTACAGAGCTCAGTTTTGGGTCACAGGATTCAGCTTGTTCTAGAAACTACATAATTGTCCACAGAGGTTATCAAGACCAGTGCTCTCTGACTAGCCTCCTGGGTGCCCAAGAATTCTTGAAGAGTCGTGGAGAACCTCAGGGCCACCTTCAGACCATAGAGTTCTAAGTTGGCAAGCTGGTCTTCCTGAGTGGCCTTGAGCAAGCTTCTTCATTCCCTGGAGTATCAGTTTCCATACTGGGAAAGTGTGACTATCAAAAGGAAGGGTATTGTCTACACTCTGAAGGTGTCGGCTGCTTTCATTATCGAGTTATTTAATATTAACGATAGTCATCTCACCTGATGTAGAGGGGAGACTTGTCTGAGATCACATGGGGTATAGAACATGGAGAAGTGGAGGGTCACCAGGGCACGAACCTCTGCAGTTGGAAAGTGGCTGAGGAAACTCTGCTGGAGTTTTCTCTTTCCCCACCATCCTGGAAAGCCAAGTCAGGAAGGAAAGGTACAGAGCCCTGCACAGAACAGTTAGACTCCAAAGCTGAGGCTCAAACTCCGTTATTATTCCTAGTCCCTTGACGATTCCTTTGGGGTACGAGACACACACACACACACACACACACACACACACACACACACACCTTTCTTTTATTTTTGAGATTAGGATCATCACTCCTTGCCCTTTCCTCCTTCCTAATCCTCCCATCTGTCCCTTTCTGCTCATTTCCAAACCTTGTATTCTTCCCTTGGAGTTAAGTCTGGATGCCAAAGCCTCCCATTGGAAAGACTTTGATAAAGCGTTGAAGCTGTGGGGACACTTGTTAGCTCAATATGTGATCTTTGCCTACTCGCTGGAGCAAGCATCCTCAGAGCATCTGTAAGCGTTGGTTTTGTAGTTTTTGGACATAACATGTACTGGTATTCTCCATGGTAGCTAAAGGAAAGCAAGTTCAATCATGACTTGTTAGTCCTATGGAAGACAGACAGATACGTAAAAGAGAAGGTTATCTTTTTAAAAAGTAGAAACAAGTCAATACTCGGAGGTGGCAAAAATTGTGTCATAAACAAATTTGAATTTTTCTAGATTTATTTTATTCTGTGTATATGAGTGTTTTGCCTATATGTCTGTGTACCATGTGTGTGCCCGATGCCCAAGGAGTGTTAGAAGAGGCTCTTAGAGCCCCGGAAACTGGCGATGTAGGTGGATCTGGGCTACCACGTGGGTGCCAGGACTCGAACCTATGTCCTCCACAAAACCACAAAGGTTCTTAATTGCTAAGCCATCTCTCCAGGCTCATAAACATACTTATTTTTTTTAAAAAAGGTGTGGGTGTTAAACAAAAAATTAAAACAAAGGGCATAAAACATTTTTCTTGAATAGTCACTAAGGATGAACATCTGCAGTTACCTAAGCAGAACTACATTGTTAATCACGCAGGTAGAATCTAAGTCTAAGACAACCTTAATTTTAGGAAAAATTAGGACCAGACTTATTTTGTCAGTGGACTCTATGTTTATATTAAGGGCTGATCGATGGGACCTGTTTGATCAATTTCAGGCCAGTAGTAGAAGAAACAAAATAGAAGCCCTGCCTGTTCCACAGCTCCATCCACAGTTCAAAACTTTTACAGATGTTTGCTAAGCGAGAAGCAGTGAGAAGCAATTTTCTAGAAAATCTGACATTTTTCATAAACGTCCAGTGTCTTGTAGACATTTCTAATGGCTATCTGGGAGGTACTGATGGCCCAGCTTCACAGATGAACAGGCTCATGGGAATTCATCTGAACCCCTCAGGAAGAAAGTGGCAGGGCTCATCCCTGAAGCCAGTTCTTACATTTTCAAATAATTAGGGAAGTCATGATCCCGTTAACCATCAGAAAAGTCAGAAGACATTTATGTCCTCTCAGGCTCCTCTTTCAAGCTGAGTTTAGAAAAAAGGCATTTGAGACAGAACCTGGCAAATATCTGTTGAGTTGGACTCAGGTTCCTGTTAGTCTGTCTCCCCAGCCCCAGCCCCGCCCCACCCCATACATCCCCCCCCACACCACACACTCCCCATCCTCCCACATACCACACACACACTCACCTCACACCCATACCTTTCATACTTGTCTTCTAAGTGCTGCTACTGATTTTCAATGCTTTCTTTTAAGCAGCATGCTTTCTCCAGTTATAAATTCCACCCTGGAAATCCCTGTAGAATTCAAACCTTGAACCTTAGAATTTCCCTACCCACACAGAACAGGTCACAGATCGATGCTCTGAAGGGTGAGAAAACTGGACTCTCTAACCATGTGAACTGTACTAATCCTGAATACTGTGAGAGATGAGTGGATAAACTGACTTCAAATATCTTTTGTTTATTTTAGCCACTTATGAAATTGAGATTGAAGAACTCCAAAAGGTATTGCTTCTCCTGCCCTTACTGATGTGTGACTAAGAATACCACACTCCCACAGACATGAGTCTAGGGTACTCTCCAGCAAGATGAAAGATCCTTATCTGCAGCAGGCTTTTCCAGGCTCCTAATGGTCAGAATTCTGAACCCTGAACCTTTTATGTAGAGCTAGAAAGTGTGTACTGAAATGAGCAGACATGGTCTGAATTGACCCTCGGGCCCTCCCTCATCTCTTGTGGCCTGTGCCAATAGCTTTAATAACTATCTCTTTCAGAGAGACATGTCCTTTAGGATAATCCAAATTTATGTATTTTATGATTTCAAGAAAACAACTAGAGCCTGGAAGGCATACTTCCTGGGCTCCTGCTGGTAGCTAAGTGCCACCTGGGAGATGATGTAGCCATCCAGTTGTGGCCCCCACGTAGAATTGTACAGACCTCAGTCAGTTTCTGACAGTGACCTTGAGTGTTGCTCAGCGTCCTCACCTGTACAATTAATAGAGCACCCGTATGTAGAGTCCTTGTGAGGGCTCATAAGGACTGAAGGAATGGGATGTTCAGAAGTACCTGGGACTCAGCATTCAGCTCTCTGAGCCACCACTCTTCTGTAAATGGAGTACTCCCCATGGGGACAGGAAGCATGTTTTACCACTGTCTGCCATTGCAAATGTTAAGTAAAGAGACCAGTACTTCTTCAAATTGCAGAGAGCAGTAAATTACATGAACTCTTGTTAGAGTATCTGGCACATAGTAGGCACTTTGTGAGCACTTTTGTGGGATCAGTGAAGGATCGATGCTCAGTGGGCACATTTTGTATTTTTAAGCTGGGTGAGCAGTGTCCAGTTTCATCCATTTTGATGAGCTGGCTGTAGGGCTGTGTGAGCGCCCTTAGAGAAGGGCTTGTTACCTCATCTCAGAGCTCAGAGCTCTGTTTTCTGTGATCTTTTCTACCAGTTACCTCATCTGCCTCCTGTTGGCACATTGCTTTCTAGCAGTGAGTCTTTTATTTAACCAGGAATTACACAGCAACATCCAATCCTCAAGATGACCTGGGAGTCAGTGCCCCTGCTCCCAACTATACATGATAACTTGAGAGCTCAGAGCTATTATATGGGCAGCAATCAGTATATTAGAGATATTTAAAAAGGTCTGTCTGGCTTGTCCTCTGGAGCTGATTATTAGATTGCTGTGAGGAACCTCTAGCCACTGGATGAAGGCCTGTGGGGCTCTCTTCCAAACACTGCCTGGGCACTGGTGTGCTTGGTCTTTCAGGCAGCCTTTCAGATTCTTATTTTTCTGTTTTCTTAGGGGTTCTTGGCTAGATTCCAAATAGTTACTGACATCAGATGTGGGACCAGTGATTAAGGGGAAGGGGGGGTTGTATTATGTTGTTATCACTGGGACATGATCTTAACGAAACTGAATCTCTGCCATGAAACAGCGGAGTTTTGATCAGAGAGCATGAAGCTAGGGTGCAGTCCAAGCAAGATTCACACACTGACCTATGCCAGTTTTGGCAATTGAAACTGCCCAGGTGCCACATGCTGTGCCCTCTCAGGGTCTGGATGCTCTTCTCTTTCACAGGCGTGCCCAGAAAGGGGTGCAGAGAAAAAATGATCCAAGCTGTTTTATGTGCTGTAACTTACACACTGCACATTCAGAAATGAAGGTTTCTTCTCTGCTTGGCCTTCAGTCCCATGGGCAAGAAAGCCTCATGGAACATTCTCTGGCCATTGTCTGCTTTCACCATGTCCTAAGGCTCACCTCCCATTTGATCAAGTCACCTGATTATCTGTAATCAACAACAGAGCCTGCTTTGGGTAAATTCACACACACACACACACACAAATGACTGTTTTCCTCTTTATTTTCAGCCTTGGAAGAGTTTTCTCCTGCCAGAACTGAGGTAAATTTTTTCTGTAAAATGAAAGTACAGTCTAGCCACTTATGACTCATGGCTGAACTCATTTTTTTGCTATGGGCTGGCCATGGTCCCAGAACAGGAACTGGTTCTGTTCCCTGGCACCTTGTAAGGTACCCAGTGCACAGCAGGTTCTCAGTGACCCTGCCTGGCCTTCCTTGCCCTTGTCTTCTTAGCCCACACTATACTTATGCAGCAAACTCTAGCTCACAAAACAGCGAGGAGGCAATTGAAGATAGATCCATAGACAACATGCAGTGATCTAAAACACACTGGAGACCACATGACCGCTTGAGGGTAGCAGTGGAGGATTCTTGAGTGTTTTGACTTAGACAAAAGGGATCTTGGGTTTGTTACTAATGTAAGAAGCAAATGGCATGTTTGGAAAAATGAATAGCCAATCAAGAGGGAGAAGCACTTGAAAACACCAGTGGGTTGGGGAAAACTGAGAAGCTAAACCCAAGCAGAAGCGGAGGAAAGGAACAAAGAGGGATGGAATTGGAAAGGAGGAAACCTGGCAGAGCACGAGAGGCCTTAGATTGTATCCTAGAGATATTGGAGAACAAAAAGATTTAAGCAAGAGTTGACTCCCATACTGCTTGGAATAAGCAGAAGCTCATACAAGCTACCTATCTGACTTGTTTGGTTGTAGCTCCTCATCTTAAAGGAACATTCGTTGTTCTCACTCATCTCATTAGGACTGGGCTAATCAGCCATCTACAGTCAAGACCTGACTTTTCCTTGGTATCTTCATATTTCAGTCCTAGACCTAAAGATGAAGAGAACAGCATGGAGGAAACAGAGCCATGTGACTCGAAGCCTCCAAAGCCAAGGAAGGAGCCACATCCTACCTGTCCTCCCAAGGTACCTGTGTCCTGATGTGGTTCAATGATGTGAACATCCTTCAATATGTAGTTGATCAGTGTCATCTACTGCTTGTCTATCAAAACTAAGAAATAAAATCCAAACTCCTTGGTTTGTGTGTAGGACCACTTGGAATTCAGCCACAGCCCATCCTGTCTTTCCTCGTCTATTTCTTCTCCCTTTTCCTTTAGCTTAGCTCTCATCACAGCTCCCAGACCAACCCTTCCATGCTATTAGGCCACTAATACTTCTCCAAATAGCCCATATCTTTGCTCATTCTCATTAGTCTCCATACATTCCTTTCTGCTTCCATCCATCTCCTACCTACATTTTACAAGACAGACTTTGATGGATTCTGCTTTTGGAAGATTTCCCAAACTTAATCTCCCAGAGAAAGGGACAAATCTCTCCACCCTCTGTTTCCAGGGCTGTGAACCC
The DNA here is from genome assembly GCA_019843855.1 of Hylomyscus alleni. Classification (NCBI taxonomy): domain Eukaryota; kingdom Metazoa; phylum Chordata; class Mammalia; order Rodentia; family Muridae; genus Hylomyscus; species Hylomyscus alleni. Next base: position 2,652 of record JADRCC010303375.1, on the reverse strand, counting down.
TTCCATAAGTAATTTCATATTAACCCTAATTGCTTGTGAATGTGCACTGTGACCAGTGAGATGCTTGGTCAACTGTCTGGGTTACTTCCAGAGCTATTCATGCTATCTTTACATTCAGTATAGGTCTCATAGATCAGAAAATGGAAACTTAAGAAAGAACACAAGGTAGTGGACAGAAAGACAAATGTCAGGCAAACTATAGCGGAGGAGTGCCCAGTAACTTCCTTATAGTTGATGAGAACAGGGATGGAAGGCTAAGTACTCCTTCAGTAGATTGTTAATAGTGTGGCCCACCATTGGTTATTTGACCTGCCTAGATACTTTATCAAGAGGACTAATGGCATTTTTTTCCTCATGGGATGCCAAGATGACTGAGATGGAATGAAGAGCCTGATGTAGAGTTAGCATTCTCATGGGCCTGCCTTTGTGGGACTCATTAGCACTCAGAAATAAATGAAGGGTGTGGTATTTACTGTGGTAAGATGTGGGGTCTAATAAGAGAGTGCTCAACAGCTAGCAATAATACTTGTTCTCACTAAGGAACACATCTTGAAGACCAGAGTGCATGAGCAAGGAGCTGAGTTGGCAGTCAGCCCCAGCAGCACTCTTCCTGTTGTGTGTGTTTAGGTAGTTGTCTATGAAGAGACTCCAGGAAAAACTCAGATGACTGGAGTCCGTGAGAACAGAAGGAGTGTGCCAGCTGGAAACCAGGAAGCCACGATTGACATCATTCAGAACAGGCTCTTCCGCAAGGATGTGACACTAACTAGGCATTCCCAGGATAAGAGTAAGTTGCATTTCCCCTGGACTCTCTTCACTACCAAACTGTTTTAAAGGGACTTATGGCTGAGATTTATGGCTTAATATATCCATAACTTATTTATGGATATATAAAGGACATTTATTATGTACCTAGTAACTCACCCTAGAGCAGTGGAAAGATCACTAGATTTAGAGGTGAAGGGCTTGAGTTCAAGTCTACACATGTGTGAACTTATCAGTTGTTTAGTTAGTTTGTATTTCACTAGTTCAATTTCTCTGTTAAAAAGAAAATCTGAACATGAACTTCACAGGAGTGTAATGAGGACCAGATCCAAGAGCATGCCATGTGACAGTCTTGTTCTTTTCTAGTCTACTCACTGACCCTGCTCTCACCATTGACAAGCTGATATGTCATACAACATCACTAAGTGACCTTTCAGCTGCATTTTAAAACTCTTGATTATAAACAAGAGTAATTAAATCATACTTGGTTAAACCACATACTTAAAAGGGGCTGACTCACTTAACAGAAATTCTAGGTGTGGCTTAATCCAGGAACACAGATAATACCACAAGGACAAAATATCCTGAGTTCTCCTCTGAGGCGACTCTGTTTTTCAGGCAGAGTCAGCTGTTGTTCAGTCAAGCTGGCAGCAAGCAGTGAGAGTTACAACCTATTCTCTGCTAAGCCCCAAAGGAAAACTGGTCATTTTTGTCTCTTTAAAGATAAAATTCATGACTCTTGCATTGAAATTTGATTGGGTCATGTGCCATCCCAATTATATGATGCTCTGATGGGATCCGACTGTGCCATACATTGAGTTAGGAGTGGGTAGATTAAGTTCTACCAAATAACATACCACCTGTCTTGGTTACTTTTCTATTAACTTAGAGTTCTTGGCCATCTTGTCAAGAAACATGGCAGTAAACAGGCAGGTATAGTGCTGGAGCAGTAGCTGAAAGCTTGTGTCTCATCCATAAGTACAAGACATATGAGAAAGAACTAATGGGGAATAGTAGGAACTTCGTCAAAGTGCACCCCGGTGACACACCTCCTCCAACAAGGCCACACCTCCTCCAACAAGGCCACACCTCCTAATCCTTCTGAAATACTTCTACCAACTGGAGAGCAAGTTTTCAAATATATGAGTTTATGTGGGCCATCAAGCCAAGACTTCATCACATGGAAGGAAAATATGACAGCTGTTGTCAGGAGAATGAGAGCAGATGTCACATAGATGAGGAAATGCCTACTGAAGCACATTGGTCCACAGAAAGCCATCCTTGTGATATATTACTGACAGAATAGAATGAATTAACGATCAAAAGGATAAAGCCGAAGTCCTTGACATCGGCTCTAGGCTCGTGGGCTTTACTATGCCACACATATGCCCCCTGCATATTCTCTGTCCTGGAGGAATGATTTCAGAGCAGGTCATGTGCTTCAATGGCCTTAAATTTTCACTTGATCTCTCTATCCTCTACCTGGAATGTTTCTGTGCCCACTCTCTTACCTTATTGTGTCCTTGTCACCTCTTCAAACTCATGCTTAAAGTCACGTAGGGGTTTGCCTTACCTTCAGCTTACCCCAAATATTAATTCATTTTATCCTGAAAAGACTTAGACAAACTGGATCTATTTCTCAAATGATGCAAATAAAAGAGGTAGCAGTAAATCCTAGACAAAGTGTAGATGTTCTACACTTTGTACCCATTGTATTAGCTACTTCATTGTTGTGATAAAATGCCATGGCTAAGGCAACTTACGGATGGAGTCCATTTGGGATAATACTTCCTGAGAGATGGCAGTCCCTCATGGCTAGGAGACACAGTAGCCAGTGGCAAGCACAGTGAGAGAAAATGCAGAAACTCACAGCTTCAATGGCAAGCA
>JADRCC010303314.1:0-14622 GCA_019843855.1 Hylomyscus alleni | reverse complement strand
CCGCCCCCCCCCCCCGGGGTTGGGATTACGGACATGTTCCATCATTCGGTTTTATGTGGACCTGGACATCAAACCCCAGATGTGGGTTAAGCACTCTATCTCCTGCCTCATCCCCAGCTTCTACCATGAAAATGAGCACTGAAGGCTCCAAGACAGGGGCTCGGGCACTGATCTGTTCTCTGGCTGGACAGGCAGGGTAGGGAGGCCAGAGAGAGCTGGTCTGTGCTGAAGGTTGATGTGAGGCCATCGAATGCAGGTTCATGTCAAACCAGAGACTACAGCAGCCCAGCTACAGCTAAGGAAGCAAAAGGAGGGTTTCGGATGTCCGGAGCTTTTCTAGCCTGTAGGGTACCTGAGAGCTGTAAGTGTCCTTTACGGAGCACGGGGCCATGGGATGAAGGGAAGACATACTGATGCTCTCTCTGTGCTAAGGAAGGGCAGATGATATGGGAGCCAAGGCCAGCTTGGCCAGATGAATGACTCAGAACATCAGAGCTGAAAGTGCTAGAGAGAAAGGGGGCAAGAAACACTGCTTTTTTGTGAGCCTGAGCCCCTAGATGGGAAGAGAAGAGCCAATAGTCCCTAAGGCCATGGCCTGCATCTATATGACATAGGGGGGCCACAAGGCTGAGGGCTACAAGCAGAGCACATCAGGGTAGAGTCCACAATTCAACTGCCAGGGTGGGCTGCAGTGTTATAGGCATGTAGGCATGGATTAGAGTCCAGAGGGCACCTCCTGAGTCTTCACTGCGATTTCTTACATCTTTATTGGACCAGGCATATATGGATGGCAGCAGAAACAGAGACAACTCTTTACAAAGAGAATGGTATTCTCAAGAGTTAAAGGGAGTGAAGAACTGAAGATAACTCTAAGGCTCAAAAGCCCCAGGCTGCAAGAGCCCTGGTCCTCCTTGGGTCATTTACAGCGCCCACCTCCTCCAGCATTCGGGGAGTCCAGGCTATGCTTGAGCATGCTCTGTCCATTGCATGCAGCCCTGGTGAAGGGGTTCCGGTGGTTTAGACCATTGTCAGCCTTCTTTGTTGTTGTTTTTTGTTTTTGTTTTTTGTTTTTTGTTTGTTTGTTTTTCAAGACAGGGTTTCTCTGTGTAGGCCTGGCTGTCCTGGAACTCACTCCGTAGACCAGGCTGGCCTCAAACTCAGAAATCCTCCTGCCTCTGCCTTCTGAGTGCTGGGATTAAAGGCATGTGTCACCACTGCCCAGCTATTTTGTCAGTCTTAATGATTCTGGAACCTCCCTTTCAGCTCACTGGGGCTTCCTGAGTGGGGTGGGGATGGCCTCCCTGTTCCCAAGTTTGGCCACAGACCAACCTGGTGTCTAGACCTTGCATCCAAGTAGGAACTGAGTAGGAGGGTTAGAACACCAGCACCCACCCACTGCCTTGCATTCCCGTCAGAGGACCAAGTCTCCCTACAGCCAGTCAGGCCAGTTCAGCCTGTGGAGAGGCCGAGGCAGTGGGTGAAGAGTCAAAGGAGTCTCTTAGACAGGCTAGGCCCCGTTCTCAAGTGGAACACCTAAGCACCTCCCATAGCCATGGATGTGAACATGTAGAGTCCAGTCACCACCCCAATCCCAACTGACTTTGAGGAAGGGGTCGAACTAGTCTCGCCTAACTGCATAACTTTTTTTTTTTTTTTTTTTTTTTTCGAGACAGGGTTTCTCTGTATAGCCCTGGCTGTCCTGGAGCTCACTCTGACCAGGCTGGCCTCGAACTCAGAAATCCGCCTGCCTCTGCCTCCCAAGTGCTAGGATTAAAGGCGTGTGCCACCATGCCCAGCCTCTAACTGCATAACTTTTAAGCTCACATCCTCTCCCCTGCCTTCTTGGAAGGGGACAGAGTCAAAAGCACCTCCATAACCTGGAAGCAGTGCTGGGTAGGACTCAAGGGTCTATAATGAAAGCAAGATCCTCCCCTTCCCACAGGCTGAGGGAGAGAGGGGCCCACGGAGTACCCTTGACCCACTTAAGTGCCACTGGGAAATGGGACTCTGGCCCTGGTTCAATGGCCTCTGAGCAGGCACCGCCCACCCTTAGAGTGTACATATTGGGAAGATGGGTATTCAGGGTTCCATAGTCTCCAGCAAAGCCACAAGGACAGTTTCAATCTGCTCAAAGATCCAGGTTCAAGCCCCTAAGAGCACCCACAACACATCCCTGGGCTCAGAGGCTTCAAGGACTTTAGTGTCATCTGCCTCCAGTCTGTCACAGCCTCTAACCCTTGCTCTGCCACTGTGGTGCCCCATAGCCTCCTTCTCAGAACTGCCTGTCCCCAGCGGGCCCCTCACATAGATACTTTAGACAGAAGCCTCAGCTGCCTCTTCCCCTGCTCCTGCCAGTCTGGGTTCGAGGACCCTCTCTCACACAGCATAAAAGACTTCTCTCAATAGGAAGAATCTCCCTTTGGTCACATTTCTCTTATTGCCCCGGGTCCCAGGCTACTCTTTGCTACCAAGCACAGAGTCAATGTACATGTTTCCCTACTCTACCTGGACCTCTGAGGCTGGCTTTGCTTTTCCATCTCCCTTCTGCGTTGTTGGCATACCCCAAGCTCAGAGGACTGGGGTGGCCCCACCCTTTGCCTGCTTCTTGTCCCATGTTAAAGGAAGTTGAGGCCATGAGTTAGGCAGATGGCAGACTGAGGAGACCAGGGAGTGGAGGGAAAAGAAAAGGTTGGGGACACTCGTCATTAGCCTTGCCACAGAGGGCATTACAGATCCAAGAACAGTGCCTATAATAGCTGAAAGCAGGGGTTGGGGGAGAAGGCTGCTGGGCAGAGGCTGAGTCTCAGGAAGAAGTCAGAAGCAAGGGAAGACCACTGCCCAAAAACACCAGCCAAGGGAACTTCTGGCAGCACCCTGACTCTACTGGTTGGCTGGCCCTCCCAGCAAATGCAGAGCCCTGGACCTGGACCAAAGTGCCAGGGTGGCATGGCCAGGATACCACAGCATCCTCTGTGGTACTCTGTCTACCACCAACTCAAGAAGTAGAACTGGCATATGCCTCTAGCACAGTCCATATCCCACATGAATTCTAACCTCTGACATTGTAATGATGACTAGCCAGCAATCCCCTTCATAGCCCACCCCCATGGACAACTCCCAGGCCAGTCCCCAGGCTCTGGCCCTTTAATGCTTCATCTTACAAGGGACCCGGTGTGAGGCGCCAAGAGCCATTGGGATGGCAAGAGCTGGCCAGCTGGCCTCTGTCCAAGCCCCACTGTCTTTTTCTGAGGTGTGCCCAGCTGGCCCTTTAAGAGGCCGGGGGCACTACTGGCAAACGCACAGCTGGCCCAGTACTGGGCCGGGCACGTTCCTGCTCCTCGTGGAAGGCCTAGCTGGAGAGGAGACAAAATGTTCTTACACAGCTTGGTAAACAAGCCTGAAGTGTTTTGAAAGCTTCTGCCTATACAAAGGACTGGGCTGGAAATGCAAGAGTTGCAAAAGGAGACGCTGGGCTGCAAGAGGGGGCTGGGCTGCAGCGGAACTGCCCTGGGTGTGCGTGTGTGTGCACGCCAGACAGCTACGGCCTCTGCCTGTGTTGGGGAAGGCTATGTACACACCTGTGTACAGTGGTGGGCTCTGCCTGAGTGGATTGAAGGGTGTGAGCACACCTGTGTATGATTGTGCCATCTTTCTGGTGTAAGAAAAGGTGTGTATGTGTGTGTACATCAGCTGGCAAAGAAGTATGCATACACTTACCCTTGTGTGCATACATACAGTAGGTAAAAGCCTATGGCTGCATGTGAGTGCAGGCGTGGTCAGGAACATGCAAACAAGAGCTTATGTACACGAGTACAGCTCCACATAGCTCTCCCTGGAACCTAGCTGTCTAAGTCAGGATCACTACTTCTGTGATGAAACACCATAGCCAAAGCAACTTGGGGGATAAAAGGTTTATTCAGCTTATACATCCACATACTTTTTACCACTGGAGGATGTCAAGACAGGAACTCAAGCAGGGCAGGAACCTGGAGGCAGGAGCTGGTGCATAGACCATGGAGGGGTGCTTCTTCTGGATTGCTCTTTGAGGGTGCTCAGCCTGCTTTCTTGTAGAAACGAGGACCACCAGTCCAAAGATGGTACCACCCACAATGGCTGGCTCTTCACCCGCCAATCACCAGTTAAGAAAATCCCTTATAGCCGGATCTTATGAAGGCATTTTTCTCAGTTGAGGTTCCCTCCTTTTCAGATGACTCTCGCTTGGGTCGGGATGACATAAGGCTAATCAGGACACCAGCTCTACAGAGCACAGGCTAAGGTTGTCCTTGGCCCAGGCTCCAGGGCCCCTAGTCTAGGGTGGGAAGGGTGCCAGGAACCCTGCTCCCCTGACAGCTAATTAGAGTCAGGAGCACAGTGACCTGGTGACTGAAGACAAGGAGTCTGAAGAGCCGTGAAGCCAAGGAAGCCAGGTGAGCAGCCTCGGAGGCAAGCACTTGTCACAGAGCCAGGCTCAGCTCATCTGGGACCAATCTCAGTGGTAATGATGGTGCCAAGAGCTTTGGCACCCCACTGGGGACTTGCCCTCTGCTAGCTAGCTAGCGTATACCAGAGGCTGGCCTTAGCTACAAAGATCTGCCCCCAAAACAACTCAGCTACCTGGACCATATCAACCCCAGAGCATGCCCTCCAAGGCTGCCTTGCTATGTGAAATGGACAGACAGCAGTGTGCCGTTGGATTAGAGCCAGGCGACATGCTTGTCACTAGGAACCAATCCTCATGGCCCACCTCTGTGTCAGTGACATGAGTTGTCCTCAACTCGTCCTCTGCCTGTATCCATCTGGCAGAAGAGGCAAGGTTTTCTCGGAGTCATCCTACATGGAGCCTGCAGTCACCACTCCAGCTCCTCTATACAACTTAAGGATATGTCTAGGCACCGGGGACATCAATGCAGGGCAGCCTTTGCCCTAGGACAGGCAAAAAGCAGGACCTCCTAGTGTGCCAGGCAGGGAGAGAGACACACAGTAGAAGGAGCTCAGGGAAGCATAGAACCAATCTAGGGTTCAGCACAGAGACACAGCACAGAGACAGTGCTGTGGAGTGGAGGTGTAGGAAAGGTCTGAAAGAAGGCTGCCGCCATCAAAGTTAAGACTAGAATGAGACGGAGTCCGCAGTAGTTTACTCAGACAATGCTTCTCCAGTAGGTGGCTGAACTCTATGAGACAGCACCCTAAAACACAGAGGGGACAGAAAAGTGTCAGAGCCCTGCCAGTCTGGTACCAACCTGACCTGAGCTCTGCTACACCTAGCCCTGGCAGAGAGAAGGTTAATAGGTTGGTGCTCACAATGGCCTATGCCCGCTCATGCAGCATAGATGTTTCTCAGAGCCAGAGGTGGACTCTGTCCTTAGAGTGGCTGGAGAGAGCCTGGTGGATGGAACAGCCAAGTCCCTGGCCCCCTGCCCAGTCCATTGGGGGTGGCCTTGGGAAGTACATCCACCTCCTGGCTGCTGCAGGAGACAGCATAGCCAGGAGAACCATTTGGGAAATGCGTATCAGTAGAACTTACAGCAGAGCCAGCCAATGCCAGAGCAGCCAGGGTTTCCACCCCTTCAGCTCCTCCAGTGAGGGTAAGGGTGGGGTCTCCTGTCAGAGCTGACCCTTTGGCAATCTGTGAACCAAAGACACTCAAAACATGTAGGCTAGGTGAATCCTCTCCTGAAGTATCCCAAGGGGGGGGGGGGAGCAAGGTAGGGATCCAGCAGCAAAGCATGATAAGGCAGTCACTAGGGAGTAGGGATGGCATGTCTTGAGTTGCCCCCCAAAATCCTCAGCCAGGCAGACACATGGTGAGGACTCGTCTTGATGCCCTGTACTGGCCCTGGTCCTGTAAAGCCTGCTTAAGCCTGATTCCTTTCCCAGAAAAGCAGAGAAGCCTCAAGAGCAGTGGGAGGAAGCAAAGGGCACAGGAAGCCACTGTGGCAGCTGTGGCCAAGTCCATGTAACTCTCCATGGTCTGGGTGCTCAGCAGCTATGCTGAGACCCCTGTGGATGCACCATCCTACAGAGGAGGTCAGATGGAAGAGCTCAAGGTTACATGGTCAAAGGCAGAAAGCTGAAGATAGACTAGGCTGTCAAGCCCTCTAGGTTCTAGGAGGATGGGAGGCTAGGAACAAGAGTCCAGCCTGGAGGGCAGAGCAAAGGCAGGTGGGTAGAACCAGATGTGGAGAACAGAAAGACTGCTTCCTAAGGCAGGGCCCTCCCTCTCAGAGGGCCAGAGTTGTGAGAGTCAGTGGAGATGGCATAAGACAGGAGGAGGGAGAGAAGGCAGCTGGGTCTGCCCCCAGTTCCTTCTGCCTCAAGTCCAGAGCCCTAGATGCAAGGGTAGAGAGTGGGGGTGGGGGAAAGTCTGGGTTAGTCTGTCAGCAAAGCAGGGAGAACCATGCCCTATCCCTGCCCTCCAAAGGTCCACATATGGGGGATCCTCTGCCTCCCGAAACCAGAAAGACAGGAATGCCTCCCCACCGGATTAGGCTAGGGTCTTCCAGAGAGCCCAGGGGCACAGCAGCAGTGAAGGCCTGTTAAGGAAATGGCCCATTTCATGTGGTCTAGAAGATGGGATCTCTGACCTGGATGGAGGCTTAGTGTTCTGGGCTGATCTGGCTAAGGGACCAGCTAGGAAGTCAGTCTCCCCTTAAGCCATGCTATAGAGCTAGGCAGAATAATTGTCCCTTTAATGAGAGACTGCACTTTGCCTTCTCCAAGTCCCACCCTGAAGCGTGGTGGCTTACCCAGTCACAGTCATGCAGCTTTGTAAGACTACCCACTTTTCTGAATTGCTCAGAAAAACCTAACATTTCCTTTTAAAATTTCTTTGTTGGATGCATGACTGGTCTTTAGGCATCCCACCCTTTTCCTAAAGTTCCCCTCCCTGCCACTTGGAATTCTCTTTGAGTCCATTCTTGAATTCCTTTATTAAAGAGACTAAGAACTCCAAGAGAGGACCCTAATTTCCATAATACCCCTAGAGAAGTCCCTGTCCCCTGTTACATTCTGGACTGGACCTGTAAGGTAGGAGGGACCCAGACACTAGGACCCAATGCAGTGCACTGGGATACCTCCCCCTACTCCCAGAAGCTATGGAGAGAAGAAAAGAGGAAGGCCACAAAGGGGTGCCAGAGAGGTGACAGTGACCAGAGCAGAAGTGTCCAGGGATTCTCAGGCCACAAAAGCTTAAGGCCTAGAGAGGGGACTTAAGTGTGGAGGAGACTACACCAGTCCAAAAGAGACCAGTGCCCTGAGGCCAGGGCCACACCCTGAGCCTGAGCACCATGCTCTGTGGGTTAAGCAAGCTCCCAACCCACCTCACAAGGCCACCATGAGAACATGCATGGGCACTCGGCCTAAAGAAACCCCATGTTTCTCCAACTAACCAGCATCCCTTCTAAGACCCAGGGATGATGAGGGGGTAGCAGTGCCTCTGCTCCCTAGTTTGCAGGCATAGGCTGGTCACCCTAAAGAAGGCTACATGAGGTCCTACCCACAGCAGAGTCCTGGCTCATCTACCTTTCCAGAAAGATCTGCACTGAACAGGCTTTGGGGGCAGTGGACACTAGCCAAGTTGAGAGGTTCCTCAGTAAAGATATATAGAACATAGCTCCCAATATTTTCCACAGGACCTTCTGAGGGTCAGTACCCCATGAACCTATCACTCTGAAGTTTCCTGAACTCACATCATCCAGAAATGGAGATTCTAAGGCTGCCTTCATTATTCACCCTTCACAGAGGCCATCATGCACCCTACCACCCATCCCAACACGGCTCCCAAAATTGAGATCACTCCTCCCCCTCTTCCTCCTCGCCCACTTTCCCAGGGACCCCCAGCAACATAAACAGCTCATCCTCCTCTCTGCCCCTCCGCATCCCATATGCCAGAAGGCCTGGAAGATTTGTCTCTGGCCTTGTACATCTATTTGAATAGAGCTTTGAGGCAGCTCTTGCAGTCACAGGTGTGACATGTCAGCCTAGACACATGTACACTGTTGAGAGTACACTGAGCTAAACTTGGCCCCCAAATTCATTTCCTAGCTCAGGGTTCCAATTTCCTTTCTGTTAGTGTCACAAATACTTCAACCAAAAGCAGCTTAGGGGGGGAAAGTGTTTGTTTAAATGTACAGGTTATGCCAGTCATTGAGGGAAGCAGGGCAGGCTCCTGAAACAGAAACCGTGAAGGAAAGCCGCTAACTGGGTCACTCACAGACCCTTGTCCAGCTAGCTTTCTTATAGAGGCCCACCTGTCTAGGGAAAGTGCTGCCCACAGCAGACCAGGCCCTCCTGCATCAATTCACAATCAAGACAATTTCCCCCCCCCCCACACACACACACCCCGCAAACATGCCCAAAGGCCAATCCTTCACTTGAGAAGTCTTTCCCAGGTAGATCTGGGCTGTGTCAAATTGACAGCCCCCCCTCCCTTCTCAGTAGTGCATGGGTGACCATGGGCTTGGGTAGGAGCCAGTGATCTAGAATGAAGGCCAGACCCTCCCCTTCCCAAAGGCTGAGGTTGAGAAAGGGCCACCAACACCGTGAAGTGTCTCTAGATTATCTGACTCTAGGGCAAAGAGGGGTCTGGGGGTGGATCGCACAGCCTACAGGCAGGCAGGCAGACAGTCACACAGGCTAACTGGCGTCTTACAGACCAGGCCCCACACAGCAGGATGACACCCCAAGTGCCCTTCAAATCCAAACTGACCCGTCCCTACTCTGGTAGGCACTAGGCAGCCTGGAGCCACACACTCAGGGGAAACAGTGCCCAGTGTGCTGCGGAAGCCAGCCAGGGGTACATACACGCTCCGGGAGTTTGGGAGATTAAAGCCAGCCACATAAACATGACCAGGAAGTGTCTCCACTGCAGTTCTCCCGGCAGACAGCGTCCCCACAGGAATTGCCCAATGGCTCTGTTGCAATGGTTTTAAATTCCGGCGCCAGCCCCGCAGATACATGGCTGTCAGATCCAGGCCTCCCAGTCCCCGGCCACCCCAGCTGCCCCAGCTGCAAGCCAGAGCTCCTTGGATTAAGGGGACAGGATGATTGTGGAAGAGGAGCTGACAGAAGGGAGATTTATAATTGGGATTAGTTCCAATCTGAATCTGTCATCATTCCAGAAGATACCAGAGTGCTCCTGGTCTATCCCAAGGAAGGCAGGGGGCCCCAAACCTGTGCCCACCTAGAAGACTGTGGACCTGGCTACTCTTTGCTCTCATGCTCCTGAGGGCAGTTGGACTCCTCGGTTCCTTTACACGGAGGCTGGTCCTAGGGAAGGAGGGTCTGAACCTCCCCTTATATGCCGACCTAGTGTAATGACCTTCCCTCTGCTCCAGGTCCAAATTGCCTGTCCTGGCCTCTCTCCTTGCTTTCTCCTCCCCCAGAAGAAGGCAAAACCAGCCCCAGGCACTCCCTGTCATTGCTGCCTCTCCCCACTGAGGGTCTTCTGTGACTTCCTCCCATCACACACAAATGACCAGAGGCCTTAGCACACCTATGTCCTGGAAATGGGTCCCGTCACCCATTTCACGGGTGAGAAAACCTGGGTGAGTTACAGAGACCCATGCAGGACCACACCCCAAGCCTCAGATGTGTTCCTGGTCACGTCCATCCTCCTTGGTCTGGACAACAGCCAGACTATTCCCCAGTGTCCCCCACTGTCCTGCAGGATACCATCTCTTTCCTCAGACCTGCTCTGACCTTCCCAGCCTAATTGCCCAGCTCCAGCAGTCATAAACCAGGCCCAATCCCAGGACCTTAAGTGTAGCCACAGCAGCTTGGACCTCCCCAACCTCTTCAGACTGGGAAGAACTAGGACTGTAAACATGTCATGAACGACCCCTACAGGGTGGCCTCCCCGCACAGGTCCTCTGGCTGGGGTCTGCCACTCCTAAGAGCCTCTGTTGGACCATTCTCTGTTGAGTCTCCCATCTTGGGATCCCTTGACCCCATGCCTCAGAATACCAACTTAGAACATTTCAAGTTGGCCAAGCACCTGCCTGGCCCAGACTAGCAGCCCAGTCTGGATGGCCAGGCTCCTCTCAAACCTGTACCTTGTCTGTGAACATCAATGGTGATTCTACCCATCTCCATGGGTGGGCAACCTCAACTATGGAGAGGATCACAACTAGCTCAGGGTCTCCTTGGCCCACCTCTCAGAGCTAGCCCTGGCTTTACCACACATGCTCCACCTTCCTTTGGCCCTCAGGGGCATGTGGACCTCTTGCCATGGTGCTGGTGGGTAATGCTGGCCTGGGCTCTACATTCACCTCATAGCCATGGAGCCATGATTGGAAGCAGAAGCCTTTACAAGGTTCAGAGGTGAGGCACTGTTCAGCCACAGTCAAACTCAAGGCTATGGCGGAGACAATACCTCCCTATCAGCCACCAAAGCAGGTTCAAAGTTTCACTACTGGAACCCATCGGGGTGGAATGTGAGCCTTCTCCCACGGAACCTGCTTTTCTTAATGGGTAATCACAGACACTCAGGTTTATATGTTAAAGGAGGTTTAGGAGCATTTAATAGCTCATAAAATTTTATTGTCCCAACTAAAACCAGTGATAACTGGCCTGCTCAGTGGCTGTCCCCTCCCCCAACACCCCACCCCATTTATTGAAGAGTGAACATTTTCTCTGCAGAGGACAGGAAAAAAGAGAAATATACATCTTTCCAGAAGGGGTGTCCTGGCCCTGCCCCCTCCCGTACTTCCTTTCCACTCCCAAACAGACATACAGCACTGCCTGTGCCCCAACTGTGGACCCAGCTCCCTCCAAGCTACATCATGGGATCCACTAGAATCTAGTGGATGCCATATATGTCAAAATGAGATCATTTATGTAGCGCCTACTATGTACCTCATTGGAAGCACAAGGAATGAAGACATATGCCAGGCTGGGTATTTTTAATTTAATGTTTTATTAGCATACATTAATTGTACATAATACTGAGTTTCATCCAAATGTGATGGCACATGCCTCTAATCCCAGCACTCAGGAATCAGAGGCAGGTGGACCTCTGGTCAACACAGGGCGTTCCGGGACAGCCAGGGCTACATAGTAAGATGTTGTCCCAAATAATAGCCACCAAAAAAAAGGGGGCAGTAATATAGTGTTTCATTTTTTAAAAAATATACTTATGGGGTTAGAAAGATGATTCAGCAGTTAAGAGCACTGTCTGCTTTCTTAGAGGGCCCAGGTTAAATACCCACATGGCAGGTCACAACTAGATGTCTGTCTGTAATGCCTGTTCTAGGGAATCTGACATCCTCACACATGCATGCATGCAGTCAAATCACCAATGCACATACAATAAAAATAAATAATTTTTAAAGGTTGGTGCTGTCTATATAGTTTTTTAAAATTTATTTTTCTGTGTATGGGCATTTTGTCTACATATATGCATGTGTACCATGTGTATGCCTGGTGCCAAGGAGTCAGGAGAGGGCTGGAACTGGAGTTAAGGATAGCTGGGGGTCGTTATGTGGATGCTGGAAGCTGAACCTAAGTCCCCTGCCAAAGCAGTAAGTACTCTTACCACTGAGCCACAGTGCCTGCTGGCTCCATAACTTCTTCATGCATGTACATAATGTAGTTTTGATTGTACTAAAGACAAAAACAAAGATGAACTGTGTGTAGTAGCTCACACCTTTGGCCCCAGCACTGAGGAGGCAGAGCCAAGCAGGTCTCTGTGAGTTCAATCTTAACCTGGGCATATACCACCACATCTGGCTTAAGCTCAGTGTCTTCAAGGAGCTGGTATACCAAGCTAGAGTTATGTGCCCAGCAAATAGCACTTCTAAAGACTTCTAAGATTTATTTTAATTTTGTGTGCATTGGTGTTTTGACTACATATATGCCTGTGTGAGGGTATCAGATCCCCTAGAACTGGAATTATAGACAGTTGTGAGCTGCCATGTGGGTGCTGGGAATTGAACCTGGGTTCTCTGGAAGAGCAGCTAGTGAGTCATCTCTCCATCCCCTTCCTAAAGACTTCTAGAAGGAAAGGAACAGGTCCTGGGGCTTCAGGGACAGACAGGATTGGTGTAATGTGAAACCATCACCAGAATGCTATGTGGCCTCAGAGAGCCTCTGTACCTTCAACTTTCAAACAGAAACCACATCAATACATCTATTGTGGGGTCAGTGAGTAGATAAAATGAAGTAAAACATCCATCAATAGATGAAAGACAGTGTAGTCTGCCCACACACTGGAATACTACTCAGCCACAAAATGTACTGAGGTGGTTTGAATAAGAATGACCCCCATTGGCTCACAGATTTGAGTACTTGGTCACCAGAGAGTTACACTGTTTGAAAGGATTAGGAAGTGTGGCCGTATTGGAGGAAGTGTGTCAACTGGAAGTGGGCTTTGAGGTTGAAACCCAAGCCATTCCCAATGGCACTCTCTGTCTTCCTGCTGTCTGCTCTTCCAGATGTAGAACTCTCAGCTCCTTCTGGAGCACTGTGTCTGCCTGCAATGGACTCTGAAACTTGAAGCAAGACCCAGTTAAACGCTTTCTTTTATAAGAGTTGCTGTGGTCATGGTGTCTCTTCACAGCAGTAGAACACCGACTGAGACAAATAAGGAGTGACATGCTGACATCCACCACAGCGTGGGTAAACCTTTGCAATACGGTGCTTAGTGATAGGAGCCACACTCAAGAGGCCATTTAGTAAGTGGCTCCATTTGCATGAAAAAATATAAAACACAAAACAAACAAGCAGAATAAGCCAGTCCACACAGACAGCATGGTGGGAGACTCCAGGCACTGAGAGAAGACAAACAGGCGTGATTGGATTTGTGAGTATGACTTTATTTCTTTTTTCTCGGTCTCTCTGTCTCCATCTCTCTGTTTCTCTATTTATTTTGGTTTTGTTTTTGCTCTTGTTCCTTTTTGACAGGGCGTCCCATAGCCCAGGCTAGCCTCAAACTTCCTGTATAAGTGAGGATGACCTCTTCTGCCCCCTACCTCTCCCTCTGAAGTGCTGGGATTACAGTCACTTCTCCAACTGATGTGATACTGGGGATGGGATCCAAGGCTTTGTGCATGCCAGGAAGCACTCTGCCAAACGAGCCATGCCCCTGCCCCAAGTGTAACTTCCTTTCAGAGTGTTGAAAATGCACTAGAACTCGACAGGGGTGTTGGCCACACCACTCTGTGCACCTACTGTGCACTACTGAATCTCATTGAACCACACAGTTGGAGACAGGTCATTTTGTATGGCATGGAATGTACATTCGGACAAACATGATCCAGGAGAAGCACCCAACAGAGCCTGGTCCTTGTACCCTTCATGATGGCCAGGCATGATTGGATTTGAACTTGAGGCTCCAGAGTATAGCGTGTATGTGTGCTATGGAGTGGCAGCTTGGTACTCCAGGCAGTGGCTAGTGGATCCTTGTTCCTAGGCTGTGGGCTAAATTCAGTCAAATTGGAGGTCATTCATTTGTAGGAAGGGCAAGTTCTAAACAGCTGCAGTCAGCTTGAAGTTCAAGCTCTGGGGCATGTTGGCTGTGGGTATCAGACAGTGACTTTTCCAGGTAATCTAGCCGATGACCTGGAGGGTTTAGAGGGGGAGAACACACTTCCCTCCAGTCACTGCCCTGCCTTTCCTAGACACTCCTGGATTTCTAATTCCTCATCCCCACCTAGAGAGGGGGAACTTGGGGCATATTGCTACCTTCCAAAGGAAAAGTCTACACAGGCAGCAGCCACCACAGAGGCGACTGCCACATATGAGTTTGGTCCCTAGATTTCTTTCTCAGTATTTCTCGTGCCTGCTCCCAAGTTTCTGCTGACCAGCCATGTGCTGGTCTAGACTCTTAAGCTTGTGTTGGGGGGGTGGGGTGGAGGGAGAATATTAAAAAAAAAAGCCGCAGAATCTTCATCTCTTGCTACATGGACACAACCATACCTGCACAGTGAGGCTGCCCGTTAGCATCAGCCTCAAGCACCGAGGAGCAAAGCAAAAGGCCAGCCAGTCAGTGAGTCAGACACCGGGCCACTGCAGACTATGAGACAGGTGGGCAAGCCGGCCTCGGGGATTCTGAGCTCAGAGGAGCTGCATCACACTGGGCTCCTGTGCCTGCATCTCAGACCTCCTCCATGTCTTTGGGATCCACAGAGGTAAGAATTCACATTTTTCTGGAGAGAAGCACACCTCCCTGGGCTCTGAGGTTCGGACACACCATAGTGCAGACACCCTGGAAATGTGTAGAAGCTGTCACCCCATTGCATTGTGAGCAGAACAGAGGGTCTACTGGGTGCCTCCTCCCATTCCCCCAGGAAGAGTTTAGGAAGGTTTCTGTTTTATATTTTAATGGATCTGTTTTTTGGTCCTTGGCAACTCTATAACACCTGTGTGTAGCAAGGGTCCAGCATTCCTGGGGACAAGTCACAGACAAGAGTCTGTTTGATGAAGGTGGGGTGCTGGATAGAGGCTACTTCACTGCAGCAAGCCATGGGAACCACACTGCAGCTCCTGACAGCCAGCTCCAAGCCACAGCTCAAATATAAAGCAGGAATTGACTTCATGCCATTTCAGAAGCCAATGAGCAGAGACAGGTTAACTCCAGGTGTGTGTGTGTGTGTGTGTGTGTGTGTGTGTGTGTGTGTGTGTGTG
>JADRCC010303302.1:0-10675 GCA_019843855.1 Hylomyscus alleni | reverse complement strand
TAAATAAATAAAATAATTTAATAAAAAATATTTTTAAAAAAGAATAGGGACAGAAAAATCTTTTGGATCAGGTTAAGCCTGCATTAGTACAAAGTGAAAGTCTGCCATCTGTGGGACAGAGGCAGGAAACTACCTACGGCCTTTCACAGATAAAAGGCCAAATCTGGCTGCTGAGGCAGAAGAAGAAAAGCTGAAGAATCCATGTGTCTCTATGAACCAGATACATGTTCTGAATGCACCTAAGGTTAAAACAAAGAAACTAGACTGCTGCCCCAAGATTAGCACTGAATAGAGAACTGTAGAGTCCACCACAGCAAAGGGCATGTTTGCTGAGACTGTTGAAAAGTGCAAGAAGCTCCAGGAAACTGTGAATGACCCTCAAGCTACAGAGGTTATGAACAGCGTAGTTTATGAACCTATGAATGAAAGACTGAATCTGACAGCAACAGCATATTTCTCTAAGAAATCTGAAGTACTTTCTGAATTGACAACATCCTCCACAGTAACAGCTCAGCCAAAGAAACAGACCAATTTCAAAGAGCTTTTTAACTCAAGTCTTTACACTTCTACAAAAGCTATCTCTCATTTGATTTAAAAACTCAGAAAATGCAATAAACACATAGCCAGGAAGAAAAGCAAAGGAACAAAATTGATTTAGAAAAGACCGATATTCTATTATATTTAAAACTTTTAAAAAGTTATGACTGATATATTGAATAGCCAAGAGGAAATGTGAATCATGTACATGATGACATGACTACTCGTAGCAGAGAGATAAACAACAAGAAGGAAAACATTAGAGATTTTTAAATCTACTATGAAAAGAAAGTTCATGTCAAGCATTACATCAAAACATTTGACACAGCAGAGGAAAACAGAATGAAACAGCAATAAATCAGTAGAACTTACTTTAAATGAAATATTAATATAAGATGTACAAAGTAGAGCATCCAAACTGGAAGGGAAAGCTGAGAACTGGATCAGTCAATAAAAATGCTTGCCACGGAAGCCTGAGGACCTGTTTGTCAGTATCTAGCCTCCATTTGTATGCACACATAGCACATCTGTACACATGTGAATGTATATACACGAACATGTGCACATATATACTGTACACATATCCAAAAGTAAAACAACTGAGAAAAACAACCAATTTTTTCATTTAGTATTATGAGGGTTCAAAAAAGAGAATATATAAATACATGTATTATATATAAATATGTAAATATCAAAGAAGGGACAAGACACAACTGAGGAAATAATGAAAAAGAATTTTAGAAAATTAATGGAAGACAGAAAAATTAAAAAGAAAATTTAACACAGAAAAATTAAAAAGAAAATTTAACAATATTGATATAACTAGTCATGGGATACTAAATTGGATAAACACAAAAGAAGCCCTTTAATACATTTATACAGAGATGGATATCTAATTTTTTTATAAAGAAGCCAGAAATACACACTGGAAAAAAGAGATCATCTTCAAAAATGGTGCTAGTCAAATTGAAAGTCTGTGTGCAGAAGAATGCAAATAGGTCCATATTAATCATCCTGCACAAAACTCAACTGCAAGTGGATTGAAGACTTCAACTTAAGGTCAGATGAACTGAATCTCATAGAAAAGAAAATGAGGAATAACTTTGAATTCACTGGCCCAAGAAAAGACTTTCTAAACAGAACACTGATAGCACAGGCAATAAGAAAAACAATTATATGAGGCCTTATGAAACTAAAAAGCTTCTGTACATCAAATAACATTCTAAGTTAGATAAAACAGCAGGCTACAGAATGGGAAAACATTTTTATTAACAACATATCCAAAAGAAGGCTGATATCCAAATTATATAAAGAATAAAAAAAAAAACCCTGAACATCAAGAAAATAAATAACTCGGTTTAAAATGGGGTTTAAAAATGATCTGGGCAGAAGATTCTGTTTTTAACTTGTTTATTTATTTATGTACTTATTTATTTATTTAATATTCCAATTTCTGTCCCCTCTCAGTCCCCCTCTTACACAGTCCCTTTCCCATTCTCGCTCCCCCTCTCCACTGAGCAGGCTTCCACCTGCTCCCAACCCTGGCAAATTAAGCCTCCCTGCAGGACTAAGCACATCCTCTCCCACTGAGGCCAGACAAGACAACCAGTTAGGGGAATATATCCCATAGACAAGTAACAGCTTTAGGTATAGCTCCTGCTCCATTTTTGGGAGAACTTACATGAAGACCAAGCTGCACATCTGCTACAATGTGTAAGGAGGCCTAGGTCAGCCCGTGTTTGCTTTTTGGTTGGTGATTCAATCTCTTAGAACTCTCAGAAGTCCAGGTTGGTTGACTCTGTTGGTCTTCCTGTGGAGTTTCTATCCCCTTTGGGGCCCACAATCCTCACTCCAACTCCCAAGTTAGGCCAGTTATTGGTTGGCCATTCCCTCAGTCTTGTGAGCAGAGGATTTTTAAAAGAGGAGACTCAAATTGCTGAGAAACATGTCAAGAAATACTCAACATCCATAGTCATGAGGGAAATGCAAATTAAAACTACTTTGAGATTTCATCTTATATCAAGCAGAACAGCTAAGGTCAATAACACAAGTGACAGCTCATGCTGGTGAGGATGGGAAACAATGGGGATACTTCTCCACTGCTGCTGGGAGTATCAACTTATATAGAATTAAGTAGCCATTAATGGCTATTAAAATGAGGTACATTTATACAATGGAATATTTCACACCCGTTAAAAATGAAATTCTCAGGTAAATGGATGGAACTAGGGATAAGAGGTAACCCAGACCCAGAAAGACAAATATGGTATATATTCACTTACCTATAGATGTTGGTAAGGAAGCAATATGATCTATAGGACCACAGAGTATCCTCTGTGGTAGAGAGAAAGAGACTAGGGTGTCAGAATGGATTTCCATAGGAGAGGAATAGAGAGTTAAGCGTGGAAATGTGGGGTGGTGGAAAATGAACAGTATTATCAAATAGGGAGGGAAGTGGAATAAAGGAGTAAGGGAGAAAATATGGCAAGGGATAGCAAAAAAAACTAAAGGTCATTTGAAGGGTAGTATGCAAATCTCATATAGTACCTGCTTCCTAACATATATACATATGTGAGGGCAATCTAAATGAAATCAGCAAATAAAGGGGAAAAGAAAGCCTCAACTAAACATCTCTCATTACCATGAAGTTTCTAATACTAGGAAAAGGTAACAACTAATTTGAGTTATTGCACAAAGGTTGGTCCCAAAAAACCCAGGCTATTTCTAAAGCTACTGGTTGCTCTCCACAAACTGATAGTAAGGACCTATTGATGAAGACGCATACTCAACTCATTGAACACAGCAAAGTCAAGCTGCTGCCTACCTAGAACCTTCACCCCTTGAGACTAGTATTTATGGTGCTTAAAGGTACTCTGCAAGCTACAAAAGGAAAAAAGTAAACAGCAATCCAGGAATAAGTACTTCAGTCTACAAGAGTGACCTGCTTGCAAGATATGCTGGTGCTACAGTGGCACAAAGTCAGTGGGATTAACCAAACAATATCTGACTTGAGTTATGATCTGTTCCATGACATGGAACATATACCCAACACTCCTTGAGTAGCCAAGAACCTGAGACTACATAGGCCAGGGACTATTTTTCTGCTAAGGGAACTTAACAATAAAATGACTCCTAAAGACATTCTGCTATATTCATAGATCAGTATCATGCTCAGCCATCATCAGAGAAGTTTGCTCCTGCAGCAGATGGAAACAAATAGAGAGCTGCGTGTCCAGACAATATGCAGAGAATGAGTAACCTTGAGACACCCAACCCTAAATGAGATGTCTCCATCAAATTCCTCCTCTGAGGGCTCAGGGAAATCAGTGAAAAGGGAAGTAGAAGGAGTGTAAGACTCAAATGGTATGAAGGACACCAAGGAATAAAGGCCTTCTAGACACAACAGGGCTAGTACACACAGAACTTACAGAGACTGAGGCAGCATGCACAGGGATGCAGGAGACTGCACCAGATGGAATGCTAGAATTGAAAGAAGTAATCACATAGCCCAATCCCTAACTCAGAAACTTTCTCCAATTCATAGACACTTGTAAATGAAGTTTTTCTTCAAGGGAGTCTCACCGTGGAAACAAACCACTCTCTTCACCCCTGCAGTCCTAGTTGTCCTAAAACTCTCTGTAGACCAGGCTGGCCTTAAACTCAAGAGCTCTACCTGCTTCTGCCTCCCAAGTGTTGGAATTAAAGGCTTGAGCCACCACCACCTGGGTATAACAAACTACTCTTAAGGGCAGTCCCCATGCCCAGAAGTAGATGACCAACACAAACAAACCCAGTGAAATCTTTGGAGGCTGTCTATCTTATAATGTTAAGCCATGTGACCTTTGCATATATTTATGGTTTCTGTTTGGGGAGGTTTTTGGGATTCCTGTGTGAACTATGTCTCTGAATCTATATGTGTTCCATGTGCTTTTACTTTTTACTCATTTTCTTCATTGGCTGTTTTGTCATATCCAAATTTCTTTGTTTTTATCTTATTTTACTATTATTCCTTAAATGCCTATTTCTTTTCTAATAAGAGATAGAAAGAGTATTGATCCAGATGGGAGGTGAGGAGGAAATGGGAGTAGTGGGAGGGAAAACTGTAATCAGGTTATACTGTGTGCAAAAAGACTATTTCCAATTAAAAAATAAGAACAAATATAAAGAGATCATATACATGGATAACATTATACAGACTGTGCAGATTTCACTTATGTATTTAGCAATATATGTATGTGTAATAAAAATTAAAGAAAAAAGTCATGAATTTGAGAGATAACAAGGGGTACATGGGAAGAATTAGAGGGGAAAGGTAGGAACAGGAAAATGGTGTCTTGATACTTTAACTTCAAAATATAAGATAGTATAATTAAAGGAGGTTGATGGTAACAGTAAGAAAACAAAATATTGCATCAAAGCCAAAGTAAGCAAGTCTCGTAAATAACGTAAGAGCTAAAAAAATAAGAGATATATCTTCAAACTGTTGGGGAGAGGCACTCAAGAGATCACAGGCTGAGAGAAACTACTGCCGGCAGGTCTGTGAGGAAGTTTAGCATGCAGATGGAAAGGAGCAGATGGAAATGTGGATCTCCATAAAGAAATGAAGAGCAACAGAAATGGCAAAATGAAAGTAAATAGAAAAGTCATTTTGTCTTTGTAAAAGACAACTTCAAAGATGATAGAATATTGAAAGCATAGATTGGCAAACTTGCCTGTGAGAAACATTCAGCCTGGGACATGTTTATGTATGCTTATGAGCAAAGACATTTTTAAAGAATTGGAAAAATGCAAGAGGTGCCATATGTACTGTAAAGCCTGAAATACTTATTCTGTGGTCTTTTATGGGAAGATCTTCAGTCTACATAAAAATTACAAACAATGCACTAAGAAATTTATAACATATGCAGAAGTAAAATATGGGCAACACTAATAGCTTATTCCTCCTGTGGGAAAAAAAACAAGGATCCTTTGGCACATCTCATTCTAGAAATGGATCAAGAAACACAGGACAACTTGCCCTAGAGATTACATTCTTAAAAACAAACAAAGGACTAGCAGGTATGGTGGTACATTTAGAAGTTTCCTCTGTGTTAGTGGCACTGGCCAACCAATGTATATTTAAACCTGAGACCCACACCACAAGAGGGAGCCCATGCACTACACTGCCTGGATGGCCAGGAACCAGAGACTGGATAGCCCAGTGATCTAGGGTGAAACCAAGCACTACTGCTCTAAAATATATACATATATTCATATATGAAATCATTCTTAATGATATTATACTATAGTCATAGATCAGTGCCTTGTCCAGTTATCATCACAGAAGCTTCCTCCAGCAACAGATAGGAGCAGGCAGAGGCCCACAGACAGACAATATCTGAAGACAAAGTCTGTGAATTGGAGGTCTCCATTTGGTTCCCTCCCTCAGAGAACAAGGACCCTACAGAAGAGGAAAGATGGTATGAGTCAGAGGGATTGAGGACTCCAGGAGAACATGGCACACCAAATCAACTAAGCAGGGGTCATAGCGATTCACAGAGACTGAAGAAGCAAGCATGGCACCTGCACCAGGTCCTCTGTGTATATGTTATGACAGTCAGCTTAGAGCTTTTGTGGAACTCCTAACAGTGAGAGTGGGTGTATCACTGATGATTTTGCCTGCTCTTGGAACTATTTTCCTCCTACTGGGTTGTTTTGTCCAGCAGCAATATGAGGGGTTTTGCCTTGTCTTGATGTAGCTTTTTTGCTCTGTTTGGCTGTTGTCTCTTGGAGTCTTGGTATTTTCTGAAGAGGAAACAGAGGAGGAGTGGATCACAAGGAGGTGAGGGATGTTAGGAGTAGAGGAAGGAGGGGAACCTGTGTTTGGGATGTATTATATGAGAAAATCTATTTTCAATAAAAAATAATAATATAGAAGCTGCCTCTGTGAAATCTGATGAAAAATTAGAGTAAATGCAATATACCCTATTTTTATAGGAGAAGTCAGAAATAAGTAATAAATAGTGAGCTATGGAGATAGTTCAGTAGTTAAAAGCACTTGTTTTCTTGATCTGGATTCACTTCCTAGTACTCACATGATGGCAGGATCCAATGCCCTCTTCTACCCTCCACATGTACCAAGTACACAACGGGTATACACACATACATACATACATACATACATACATACATGTATGCATACAGACAGACAAACAAAACACTCATATACATAGAAATAAAATCTTATATGGGGTGCAGTGGTGCTTCAGTAGTGGAAATCTCCTTTCACACGAGAGTTGGGTTCAATTCCTGGCCAATGCAGTATCTCTATCATCAACAGAACAAACAACAACAAGTGCTAGAAAAGATGTTGGGGGAAAGAAAACCCTCCCCCCACACACACACACCAATTTATTGTTGATGAGATGGCAACCACTTTGGAGGTCAATGTTTAGAATGCTCAAAAAGCTAAAAATAAATATACCATATGGCCTAGTGATCATACTCCTCAGCACATACCCAAATGAGTCAGGATTCTACTCTACAGGTACTTGCTCAGCCATGTTCATTGTTACTCTACTCACAGTAGTTAGGAGATAGAAACAACTTAAATGCCCTTCAAATGATGACTAGATAGTGGAAATGTGGTGTATATGTACCTTATGGAATATGATTCAGCTTTAAGGAAAATGAAATCATGAACTTTGCAGATAAATGGATAGACTTAGGAAAGATCATATTGAGTGAGGTCTCCAGGCTCATAAAGACAAATGTCTCCTATTCATTCCTATCTGAGGTTCTGAGCTTAACATCTTCAGATATGACTATATAAGCTAGGATAACCGTAGAAACCAGGGAAATAAAAATGGGAATTGGCAGGGGGAAGCAATAAAAAGAAGAAGAGCAAGGTAGAGGTAATTTGGAGGGTGAAATAGAAAAAGAGGGGCTTTAATTAGGGAGGAGATAAATACAAAAGGAGGGGAGAGGGTAAAATAACAGTAAGAAAGTTTGGAAAAGGTGTAAGTAACCAAACTCTCTACTCAAAATACCCATAATACAAGTAATACTTTGTATTTATATACATATATAGCTTAAATGAAAATTTCCAATTTTTGATGATAATGTTCTCCCTAAAATCCGTAGACTAATAAA
Source organism: Hylomyscus alleni (assembly GCA_019843855.1). NCBI lineage: Eukaryota > Metazoa > Chordata > Mammalia > Rodentia > Muridae > Hylomyscus > Hylomyscus alleni. The sequence goes on along the minus strand of JADRCC010303302.1, from coordinate 3,007 downwards.
AGCCCAAACACCAGGTGTGAGAAGCCACCTTTTGAGTTGTTGGCCAGGGATGTCCAGGAGACTGATCCCAAATAAGACTTCTGCTGTTGACCTTACTTTCCTCCCAGAAATAGAAGGTAAGTTCTTATTGCACTTGGGACACACAAACCAGGGGACCTAAGTTAGATGTGATCTAAAAGTTTCCTCCCTGAGATATCAGGGTACAAAAAGGATCATACAATCTTCCAAGGGAGGAAACTATCCTACATTCTACCCAACTATGAACTACAACAATGACTAGCAAGGCACAATATGCCTAAGGGTATACACAATAGTGGCATGCATATCTTGGCAGTAATCACCAGCTCTGTAATTGGACTTAAGAAATGCTCAACTAGAGGGAAATCAGTCCTGAAACTACACACATGTAACATTATGCAAATTGAGCATACTGTACTTACACACACACACAATAACAACAATAAAAGAAGGCCATTAATACGAAAGAGAATAAGGATGCGAATGTGTAAAGAAAGGTAAAGGGAAAATGATAGAATTATGATCTCAAAAAACCTTATTAAAAGGTATTTTCTCTCCTGTTTTCTATGCTTCTAATTCATACATTTATCTCATCTTTCACATTTTATCCCATATTTCCCTATTCCTATTTCCTACTTATTTAACTATATAAGTATATATTTTGTACTATAAAACTATAAACTGCATTTTTTTTCACAATCTCTGAACCTTATGTAATGTAGGCTAACACAAGGAATGTTGCCATATCATTCTGTGTATCTGTTGCTGCAGTAGGCTTCCTCCCTATAGTATTGAGGAACATAGTATCAAGTCAAGACATGGTAGCTAGAAAACACATGTAAAATAAAACAGAAAAAAATCCACAAAGGTGAAAATAAAACCAGAGGGACACAAAATCTCCAACGGAAGCACAAAGGACAATACAGAAACAACAATAACCCAAAATATGCCATATTGTTACCCTTGGTCTCTATCTAGATTAGGTGCTTCCAGAGCATGATACTTATGTGAAGAATAAAAGTGCAGGCAAATAGCAAAAAGGGTTTGTGTTTGTAAGTTGGTTTGTTTGTTTTATTTCAGAATCAAAGCAAAAGTGCAGGCCACATGTGCTATAAGAGCGCAGGGCACTAGTTGAGCTACAGTGCTCAAGAAGAGGTCACTGTTTGGATCCTCCTTTTATGGAAATCAGGGAAGCGAGTTACTAGCTAAGGGGCACAATATGTGGCTTCTTAGTTTGATTGACAGGCTTAGCATATACAAGCTTTTATTCATTGTGCACATCTTTTCTATGACATCTAACTTTAATCATATGCATATATAATCAAGTATAGACATAAGAGAGGAGTGATTCCGTAACAGTTCTTTCTGAAGGCACAAAATTGCCTTATTAAAGTACACTTAAAACAAGTTCAAGCTGGATCAGCCTACTTTCTTTACTGTCAAGGATGATGTAGGATGTATTTGGTCACTGAGGGCAAGTTACCCCAGAGTTTCTTGTGTAGAGTTGCCTAATGAAATGTTTGAAGTGAAATATACATATAGCTCACAATGTGTATATACGTTAAGTGTCCAGCTTACTAAGTGCATTTTTAGGAAAAGTGTGTGCGTGTGTGTATGTGTATTTGATATGTCACACATACCAGCCTACCTCACTACAATACCTCCACAAATTCATAATACCACTACTATAAATGAAAGAAAGTGAGAAAGTTGAAATGCCACTAAGAGAAATCAGAGTCCTACATTTAAAAGGAAGCCAACATATATGAAAATCAATTAAGGACAAAGACAATGAAGTTAACCAAGTGGATGAACTGAAAGAGAGGGGAACCCAGGAAAGGGGATAACATTTGAAATGTAAATAAAGAAAATATCTAATAAAAGTAGTGATAAGAAAAGTTTAATGAAGACAGTAAGATTGAGAAAAACTTAAAATGCTTGAAACGAAAGAAAAAATCAAAGAAAAACATGGGGGTTGGGGTGGGCTGGAAAGATTGGTCAATAGTTAAGGGCATTTGGTATTCTTCCATAGGACTCAGGTTCCGTTCCTATCATTCTCATGATGGTTTGCAACCATCTGGAACTCCAGTTTCAGGAGATCCAATACCCTGTAGTAACCTCCATGTGCATCAGACATGCATATGGTGCACATAAATACATGCAGGGAAAACATTCATACACAGAAAATAAAGCAAATAGATCAAAAATTAAATCCTCCAGGCAAAGGAGAAGGTGATAAAAAGTAGAATTATAGATCTGCAAAAAGAATGAAAAGTACCAAAAATGTTATCTGCATATGTGTGTGGGTATATATACATACATATATATGTATACATACACACACACACACACACACACACACACACACACACACATATATGATCTCCTCACTATAGAAATGCCATTAGATATAACTGACAGGATGTAGTAAAAAGATGCAAAACTGGAGCCAAGGTAATACCATATGCAGAAGTAACATTTGTATCACTACATTAGAGAGAGGCTGAGAAAAAGCAAACTTAAAGTAAAGCATGAGTTTTCTATACCTGACTATCCTGAGCAGAACACGGTTGTTTTCTTTCTAAGACATCAGGCCCTGTTATACTGATGAACAAATGAACACACACACACACACACATACACACACACACACACACACACACACACACACAGAGAGAGAGAGAGAGAGAGAGAGAGAGAGAGAGAGAGCAAAAGAAAGAAAAAGAAAGAAAGAAAGAGAAAGAGAAAGGGAGGGAGGAAGGAAGGAAGGAAGGAAGGAAAGATATACTTGTGTAAAGGGCTTCCAAGTGAGCCTAAATCAGACTCAGTAGAAAAGCAGAGCAATTATCTGGGTATTGATGTGTGTGAACTTCATCTTGGACAACATTGATCTCATGGATAGAGCCTTAAAAATAACCTACACAGCAGATGTGAATGAAAGTGTGTGTGTGTGTGTGTGTGTGTGTGTGTGTGTGTGTGTGTGTGTGTG
>JADRCC010303107.1:0-10918 GCA_019843855.1 Hylomyscus alleni | reverse complement strand
AGAAGAAGAAGAAGAAGAAGAAGAAGAAGAAGAAGAAGAAGAAGAAGTGGGGCTTTACCAAGTTTAATATGGATGAATTGAAAGACATGGTAACTGACAGCCAGTTCATTCATGATGGCTATGAGGCACATATGTCCCCAATTATAGACCCCAGGGAAAGTGGTAGACTGTAGTCTACTCTTTTCCTACACCCCACTGCATCACGTTCAGTAATAAATCTCACATACAATCTAACAAATTAACATGAGACTTTAGGGAATGCTAGGATTTTAAAGTGATGTTTTAGGGTTGGGGATATAGCTCAGTTGGTACAGTGTTTGTACAGCCATGCACAAAACCGTGAGTTTGATACCTAGCACCACACAAAAGCAGGGATAATAGCAGGATGTAATCCTAGTACTGGGGAGGTGGAGGCAGGAGGATGAGAAGTTCAAGGTCAATCTTTTGATACCTTGAGTTGGAGACCAGCCTGAACTTCAGGAGACCCTGTCTCTAAAGACTAATAGCTGGGTGTGGTGGCACATGCCATTAATCCTTACATTTGGGAGGCAGAGGGAGACAGATCTCTGTGAGTTCAGGGCCTACATAACAAGTTACAGGACAGCCAAAACTACATAGAGGAATTCTGCCTCAAAAACCAGAACCAAACAAACCAAGAAAGAACGGTGACGTATTTGATAGCACTCCAAATGGCATCATCAGCTGATGGACACCACCTTAGTAAAAGTGGTATGCCGGGGTGTGTGTGGGGGTTGTGATCTTATCAGTTTAACCTCATTTAGAGTCACCTACAAGACAAAACTCCCTGTGTATTTGTGAAGCTGTTTCTAGAGGTTTAACCGAGATGGGAAGATCCACCCTAATTTCGAGCGACCTTGGGTTAGGGCTACAGATTGACCAGAAAGGAGAAAGCAGCCAGAACGCCAGTATTTCATCTCTCTGCACTTCCGAGTTCTGGGCACAGCATGAGCAATCACCCCACACTCCTGCCACCATGCCTTTCCAGCCATGTTTGTACCCCTCGCACCCCAAAACCCCCTGTGAGCTAAAATAACCCCTTTCTCCCTTAAGCTGCCTTTGTTGGAAGAAGAACAGCTAACGAACACTGAACGTACTAATCCAGCTCTGCACCAAACTGAACTGATCTCTTGTCAAGGCTGCTGATATGGCTTGGCGGTACAGAGCTTACCTGGCACACACCAAGTATTTCATTCCCATTTTTTTTTTTAAAAAAAAAAATTACCTCTTTAGAGAAGAGCACCCAATTAGCTCTCATCTAGTACAGATACTAAACCACACTATATTTAGCACAACCCACCAGACTGTGTCCTAGTTTGCTTTTAATTGCTGTGGATCAAAACATGCCAACTAAAGGCAACTTGGGAAGGAAAGGGTCTATTTCATTTCACAACTTCTTTCTTCCTTCCTTTCCTTCTTTCAATTTTTTTTTTGGGGGGGGTGTTTTTTTTCGAGACAGAGTTTCTCTGTGTAGCCTTGGCTGTCCTGGAATTCACTCGGTAGACTAGGCTGGCCTTGAACTCAGAAATCCGCCTACCTCAGCCTCCCAAGTGCTGGGATTAAAGGCGTGCACCACCACCACCTGGAGCTCTTTCAGTTTTTTAACATGAGGTTTCTCTGTATAGCCCTGGCTGTCCTGGAACTCACTCTGATTGGTCTGGTCCCAAACTCAGACATCGGCCTGCCTCTGCCTCCCAAATGCTGAGATTTAAGGTGTGCGCCACCACCGCCCGGCTCATCTCACAATTTTCAAATCACTCTCTATTACCGAGGAAAAGGTAGGACAGGAACCTCAACGCAGGAGCAGAAAGCCAAGTAGGACAAGCTCTCCACAGCTTGCTTACCCTGTTTTCATTTACAAAAAAAAAAAAAAAAAAAAAAAGAGGACCACCTGCCCAGGGGTAGGTAGTACCGCCCACAGTAGGCTTAGCCCTCCCACATCTACCCAATGAAGAAAATGCACCCGGGACTTGCCTACCAATCAGTCGGATGGAAACACTTTCTCGCCAGGCGTGGTGGCGCACGCCTTTAATCCCAGCACTTGGGAGGCAGAGGCAGGCGGATTTCTGAGTTCGAGGCCAGCCTGGTCTACAGAGTGAGCTCCAGGCCAGCCAGGGCTATACAGAGAAACCCTGTCTCGAAAAAAACCGAAAAAAAAAACAAAAAAAAAAACAACAAAAAAAAAGGAAACACTTTCTCAACTGAGCTCGAAGATTCTAGCTAGTGTCAAGATGACGAAAATCTAACAAGTACACTGTGTTCCAGAAAACTTTGTTTTGGGAGAGATAAAGCAAAAACACACAAACTCGTTAAGTAAGTTAGTAACAGTATATTAAGTGAAGACTTGAAACTGTCAGGGTCGGGATGGGCAAGTCGTCCATTTGACACTTAAATTCAGGATGTCAGGCACGCTAGGCAAACGCTCTTCCAGGGAGCTGCCCCAGACAGAGCTGCTACACTTCTGTGTCCCTCAAAGAAGGCATGAGACAAACAACTGCCCGAGTCCGGTCTCCCTCGCTTTCCCAGGCATCTCTCACTGCCCCAGAGTCCGGACGTTTCCTGTTCTCTGGGAACTAGTTCTTTCTTTCAAAACAGTTCCCTCAAGGAACACTGTCCTCTGAAAAGGATTCGGTTGGTTTCGTGGCTACCCACGACTGCCACCAGCAGTCTAGATGGAGTCCTTCGGATGTAACCGAGTGTTTCCTTAGGAACGCGGCCACCATCCTGCATCTCCTCCTTAGACATCACTCTTCGGGATCGTACTGTACGCCACATCCCCCCAGTTAGAGAAGCTCTCCCACATTTCCTTCCAGTCGGGTGCTTCGCAAAGGGCCTGACAGAATACCGGATCTAAAAACACGGGCAGATAAAACAACACAAGATCTGGTCCTGCGAGACCCAGCAAGCTTAGGGCCAATTATGAAACTCAAAATCGTACGGCGGCCCCGCCCCTCCCAGCGTCCCCACAAGCCCCGCCCTCCCGCTGCTTTTTCCAACCGGGAAACCTCCGCGGTTCCTAAAATTAACTTCTGCCTAGGGCCTCCCTAAGCGCTCTTGCCAACCGGGAAAGCTGCACTTCCGGCTCCCCGCAAGATGGTTTCCACTAGGGCGCACAGCCACGCCCCTTTCACTTACGCGTCCAGGACGAACCGGAAAAGATCGTCCCAACCCTTCGTTCGCAACCCGGAAGTAGATGTGTCTCACGGAAGCCGGCTTTGGCCCTGCGGCTCCTGCCGTCGCCGCGGAGAAATTGTTGGAGCTGGCAGCCTAGGAATGGTGAGACCCCGCGGTTCGTCTTCTAGTGTTCAGGGTAGACCTGGGGGTGAAGTGGAGTTTCTCGGTGTGCCGCGGGGCACAACCCCCCCAACAAGATTTGGGGCCCCGCCCCGGTATCGCCCCGAAAAATCTGCGCATGCGTAAATCCAATCGAGCGAGAAGCTGGCCTGCGGCGTTACGCATGCGCAAAGGTGGCAGGCTTGAGGTGGTCTGAGAATTGTCTAGGAGTTGGTTCTGGTTCGCTTACTACCGGCCTGAGGGCCTCCGAGCCAGACCGCGAGATCGGTGCCGTAGTATGAGTTGAAGAGCTAGCTAAGTTCCCACTCCTCCCCAGAGTCCCTGAAGCAGACCTGGACTGATCCCTCACTTGGGTGTGCTCTGGCGGGAGGAGGGCAGCCACTTTGCCTTGGTTGATCGTGGGACTGGGTATCTTCATCGCTTCTTTAGTACTCGCGTGTCCCAGCCGAAACCTATGGAGCTGTGCGAGAGCGTCCTGTCGGGCAGAGCCAGAACTTTGCTCTGAGAGTCAGGAGGGGCGGGCCTTGCTCGCAGCCCTCCTGGAAACCCAGTACTTGGGTTTTCCGTGGGTTAGAAGCGGGGCTGCCAAAGTGGTGGGCATTCACACAGTTCCCAAACCACTTTTTAATCTTCAGAAGGAATCACCCACTTAAGTAAAAGATGCAGATGGAAGGGAAAGCAAAAAGGTAGCAAGACACTGGAATTCTGTCTGTCTGCCTTCCCCAGCTGTGGCCTGGGAGACAGGTTGGTGCCGCTGATTTGAGTAGGCAGCCGAAGGAAAAAAAATGAACCAAGAATTCCTTGATCCTTTCTATGTGACATTCCAAATGCTTAATTTAGGACTCACTGGTAAAATCAAGAGAGATCTCTGAGCCTAATATGTCTTTTTCCACATCTTTTATCGTACACTCAGTGACTCCCACATAGCTACTTGTATTTTTTTTTGTTGTTTTGTTTTTATTGTTTGGAGCAGGGACTCACTTTATAGCCCTGGCTTGCTCTATAGACAAGGCTGGCCTTAAAGTCAACAGAGATCCACCTGCCTCTGTCTCCACATATTGGGGTTAAAGGCAGGAGCCGTCGGACCAGGTGACAGATACTGATTGGTAGGTGCAATGGAGAGTAGCACTTTTTGTTTCTGTCCACTCCGAACACCCTCCCTACCTTAGACAGGGTGCACGAGTGAGTAGAAGGGATTGGTAAGTAGGTTTGGCCTGTTGGAAACCTGAGCCTGAGAGAGCTTTATCTCTCCTTTCCAGACTCTCTTCTCAGCATCCAAGCCCGCTTGGTCAGAACCCTTGGATGAGCCCGTGGGACCCTTCCTCCTAGCCCTGTGGTTTGGAGCCGGAGGCTTTGGCACTGTGAGAGGATGGACAAAGGTAGTATGAGGCCAGATCCCCAGGCTCTCAGGCACCAAGCAGCCGCTGATTCCACCCCATGCCTTGCACGAGGGTCCCTCGGGCCTGGCTGGGCATTGCCACCCTCCCCTGGGCCAGCATCACCCATGTACCTCTCAGCAGAACCACAGTTGACTGACTTGCTGTGGAGCTGCTGCTCTTTGGCAAGCTGCATTTTGGTGGCAGAGGGAGCCGTTAAGTTAAGCTCAGAGCACAGTGTGTCGGCCTCCTAAGTCTGACCTGAGCACCTTGTCTGCACCACATGACCCTGCACCGGGAGAACTGCCCATCGTGGAGAGGGTCTGGCCAGGTCTGAGCCCAGATGGGATCTAGATAGCCAAGGAATGCCCGCCTCAGAGACCTTGAGCCTCAGGGAGGCCGGGCAAGAGCTGAGGGACTGAAACAAGGGTCTGTGCACAGAGGGCACTGAGTCCTCAGGTCACCCTTTCTCTTTTCTAGATTCTCAGGGGCTGCTAGATTCATCCCTGATGGCGTCAGGCACTGCCAGCCGCTCAGAGGATGAGGAGTCACTGGCAGGGCAGAAGCGAGCCTCCTCCCAGGCCCTGGGTACTATCCCAAAACGGAGGAGCTCTTCCAGGTAGTCTGGGCTCAGAGTGCCTGGGAAGGGGAAGGCTTGTGGGATTAGGCATGCCTGTCTTAGCCATTGTTTGAAATGGCCTTCTGAACCTGCCTTGGGTCCAAGCAGAGCCTGAGCGTTTCTTTTCCTTTCCTACTGGTCCATCCAAAAGGCACTGAGGAAGGGGAGCGAGGTTTTTAGTTGCTTGTTGAGAAGTTGCCTGTCACCTCGGAGGACTAGAACTTGACTTTTCCACGTCCACTGAGCTAGGCACTGCTGGAAAGTGAAGGCAGTTAGTTGCCAAGGGGAGCCTGCTCTGTGGAAGCTGGGTGCGGTGCCAGTAGTTAACAGTGCAGGACCTTCCACAGGTTCATCAAAAGGAAGAAGTTCGATGATGAGCTGGTAGAGAGCAGCCTGGCCAAATCCTCTACCCGAGTGAAGGGGGCCAGCAGTGTGGAGTCGGGCCGCTGCTCAGGGAGTGAGCCCTCCTCTAGTGAGAAGAAGAAGGTACTGGGCAGCTGGGTGAGGCCCGTTCGAGGACCGTGCTGCCCCAGCCCCCATTCTAGACCCCTCCCTCCTGTCTCTCCCTGCTCCTTCCTTGCTGCATCCCTCGCTTGCCAGTGCATCCTGTATCGCATTCAGTGTGGGAGGCAGGGAGCTCATATCTATTCTGGGAGCAGACAGCTTGTTCCCAGCATTGCAGGGTGTAAAAATAACCCCAGGTGGCATTGCTCTGGCTCCAGACAGTGCAGCAGCAAGAGTAGTTTCCTGGTATACTCCCCACCCACCCTCCATCCTGGAGTTGAGGGACCACAAGCAGAGAGAAGACCCCATCTGGTCAAGAATGATGCAGAAGTACTTTGGTGGGGGTGGGCATTAGAAAGCTCAGCTCTCAACTCGGCTCCCTGGTGTTGTCAGCCTGCAGCTGGCACAGTCTGGGAAGCACCAGCTTTGAGTTCACTGTGGTCCTGTCCTGCACCCAGGTATCCAAGGCTCCCAGTACTCCTGTACCACCCAGCCCTGCCCCAACCCCTGGGCTTACCAAGCGTGTGAAGAAAAGCAAGCAGCCACTTCAGGTGACCAAGGATCTGGGCCGATGGAAGCCTGCAGATGACCTCCTCCTCATCAGTGCTGTGCTGCAGGTACCCACCATGGGCCTGGGCTCCCTCCCTCCTCCCTCCATACTAGCTTAGCTAGACCCTATGGCTTCCAAGGGAAGATTCTTCCCAGTGCTGGGGCTGGAACAAACCAGTCTGGGGTCTTGCAGACTAATGACCTGACATCTGTCCACCTGGGTGTGAAGTTCAGCTGCCGCTTCACCCTTCGGGAAGTTCAGGAGCGCTGGTACGCCCTGCTCTACGACCCTGTCATCTCCAAGTAAGTGGGCTGGCTTCAGTAGAGGGGAGGGCTGGGGGCCCCCCAAATTTGGAACTAGGTATAGGAGGGCAAGATTCAACCAGGGCCCAAAGAAGGGTCTTGGGAGGCAGAGTCATGGGCCCTTGTAGCCTCGGGGGTAACGTGGGGGACCTGCTGGGCATAATGGAGTGTCTCCTTTCTAGTCCCAGGTGGAGGTCAAAAGCGTCCTGGCATAGGAAATAAATGCCTACAAATGCCAGGAGCCTCAGTTCCAGCAGTATGTGCCTTGGGTTATTTACCTCTGAACTTGTCCACACTGGCTTCCCACAGGTCCTTATACAGAGAGGGAGCTGACCTCCCAGTACTCAGGAGGCAGAGGCAGTTGACTGTCTGAGTTGAAGGCTAGCCTGCTCTACAGAGTGATATCTAGGAGAGCCAGGACTACATAGAGAAACTGAGTCTCTAAAACAAGCAAGACAGAGAGACAGAGACAGACACTGAAATAAAAGCCTTCATTTTAGCAGAGTTTGAAATAAGCTCATGCACATACATACCATATCCTCCTCAGTTACTTAATTCAGTGTCCTCAAAATTTGGTTTGAGTCTGAACACCCATCTTGTGCTCCTCCACAGCCCACCACCTACTCAAGCTGTAGCCTAGTCTCGAGAGACCAGAAAATGGCTTGGCCTCGGCCTCGAAAAAGGAGGCAGTGGGCAGTGGTTAGTAAGGAAGTGCGGGAAAGAGAGTTGCTGCTAATCCCAGGGTGTCTCGGAAGTGACCGCTTGTGTGCTTGTTTTGAGCTGGGGTCTCTCTGTGTAGCTGGCTGATGTAGAGCTTACTCTGTAGACAGACTGGCTTTGAACCTTGAGCACTGCAAGCTGGTGTCAGAGTGTGGACCACAGCCTGGGGCTAGATTAGGCCTCAGGTTATTTCTACCATAGACCTCTAGGCTCAGAATCTCCACATTCCGAAAGATTACAGGTTTGCGGGGAGTAGGATCCCCAGATTACTTGACTCCTTTTCAGTTGTGCCCTTCCTTTCTTTCTTCCCATGTGCAGGCTAGCTTGCCAGGCTATGAGACAGTTGCACCCAGAAGCCATTGCAGCCATTCAGAGCAAGGCCTTGTTCAGCAAGGCTGAGGAGCAGCTGCTGAGCAAAGTAGGATCAGTAAGTGGGCAGGGTACAAGCTGGACCGATGCGAGACCACCAGTGTAGGGAGTCCTGTCTGCCCCGTCTACGGTCTGCACACACACATGCAGATGCACGCATCTGCAGGAGCCTTTGTGATGGGTCTTGAGAGAAACCATGCCTGGCCCCCTGGTGACTGTTGCTTTGTCCAGTTCCTTGGGAGGACCTGGGGACAGGGATGGGGTAGGAATGAGAAAACCCAGGCATGACCAGAGTATTTCTGATCTCTAGACCAGCCAGCCCACCTTGGAAACCTTCCAGGACTTGCTGCATAGACACCCTGATGCCTTCTACCTGGCTCGTACTGCCAAGGCTCTGCAGGCCCACTGGCAGCTCATGAAACAGTATTACCTACTCGAGGATCAGACAGGTAACGAACGCCCCAGGAGCTGCGTCGGGAGCGGCGGGTATGCGAAGTGCTTGGGTACAGCTGCCTGCCAGTTCCTGTAATAGAGTGCTCAGCAGCCCTGTGGCCTCTTCAGCTCCATTTGCCACAGCAGCAACAAAACCTGCTTCCTTATAGAGCTGGCAGGGCCTTTGGCATCATGGAAAGGGGAACCAGCTTGCCTGCTGTCCTGAGCAGAAGTCCAAGTCACAGTATTACTACTACTTCTCTTGGTTTTTGATTTTGTTTTGTTTCTTGACATATTTGGCCATCACATGAACAATACGTTAGTATATTATATATGAGTAGCATGAAAACTGAAGCAAACTGGGCATGTCATCTCTAGTCACTCCTCTCCACAGTTCTCACCCTGGCTTCCCATCCTGCATCCTCCTTCCATTGCCTTGCTCCTGGACCAGGGAGTCTGTACGGTCAGGCAGTTTACCTCTAAAATCCCCAGCAGGGCTTCCTATTTAAGCCCCACCCATCCTCTTCCCTAAGGGCTGGAATGACTTCTGTCACCCTCTCACCACCAAGCTAGGAAAGCCACCTGGTTGGACTGTAGAAAGCCTGCAGGGGAATTGGTGACCCAACTCCTGGTTTGTAGGGTTCAGGCTCATGCTTCTTGCCAGGATCCACTGCCTGCCGCAGTGTGCGCCATGCCACCATAGCTCTTCCTGCTGCTCTGCCCTTCCTCGTCCTGGCATGCGCCTGCAGCTCAGGTTCAGAAAGATGGCCTCAGCAGGATTGTAGGAAGTGTGTCCACTGGGGTCAGTGCTCCGGGGGCTTGCTGTCTTACACATCACTTAATCCTCACAGGACATTTGGTGGGCAGCATTTATTTTTAAAGCCAGCTTGTTCCCTTTTGTTGTTGTTGTTTTGGGGGTTTTTGGTTTTGTTTTGTTTTGTTTTGTTTTGTTTGTCTTTGAGTCTTAGTTTTCTACAGCCCAGACTGACCTCCTGCCTCCGTCTCCCAAGAACTGGAACGTTAGGTTTGCACCTCCAGACCCTGCTTCTTTTGTCATGATTTTGGAAATTATTCTATTCACTGAAAACCATATATATACATATACATATACGTGTGTGTGTGTGTGTGTGTGTATCTCCCTCAAGAGTTTCAGTGTCTCATTTGTTGCTTGCTTAGAGCTGGGTGTCCCCAGGATCAGGTAGTTTTATTGGCTTAGCTAGCAGGTTAGTCACACATTTAGAGTCTTGGATTTCAAGCAGACCTGATGGAAGGCGGCTTGGTGGCAGTGGACAGCCTATTCCTCTGTCCTCACAGTCTCACAGGGTAGAGATGTGCCTCCTGTGCATACCTCACCCCACCCTCAGCTGTAGCTGCTGGCAGCCCTGCAGAGCAGCTCTTCAGTGAGGGCACTACTGGCCAAGCACTGCAAGCTCTGATATTCTGGGCACCCCAGCCTCTTCCATTCTGGCCAGAAACAGTTGAAAACTTGGATGAAACAGCATACTTGATGGGCTCTAATGTTGATTACCCTGCTCCGTTCCATCCTTTAAAAACAATAAAGCTAATTGCATGGCCTGTAAGGAGGTCATTCTCCGTAGACTGGAGTAGACGCAGCTCAGACAGTGCTTCCCAGTGGTACGTCTCGCGGTTGGCCAGAAGGCTGGGGAGCAGTTTGGTCCTGGCTGTGCCCTGACTGGGTCAGTGTTTAATCTGCCTCGATTACTTTCCTCTCATGTACAAGGGAGCTGAGCAGCCCTCCCCTGCTTAGCTTGAGACTTGACAAGTGAGCCTTCCAAGTAGCAGACGCCCATGTAGGTCAGCTATAGTTTCCTTGTCTTGAACCGCCTCTGTTCCAAGTTAAGTTGCAGGATGCGTTGTCAAATCAAAGTGTCACCTGCTTGGGACTGTGATCCTTCTGTGGCTCTGGCTCCAGCAGGGCTGTGTCCTTCACCCTGGCTGCTCAGCTCCCCTGGCTGTTGGGCAGCTGGGGCTGGAGTAGGGACCTCCACGTTTATATGCCTTTGTTGTCTATTCAGTGCAGCCACTGCCTAAGGGGGACCAAGTGCTAAACTTCTCAGATGCAGAGGACCTGATTGACGACAGTAAGCTCAAGTGAGTTCCTGGAGAGGGTTGACTCCACTTTGTTGGGCACACCAGGCTGCCCAGCACCAGCTTCAGTTGCGGCTGCTGGGCTTAGCCGCCCTGCCGCACCCTCTCCTGTGGGGGCCGCTTCAGCTCACTGCCTTCCTGTTCTCCCACCCCAGTCCCAGGGCTAGGCCAAGGCTTGAACAACTTTCTGAGCCCCTTGGCTGAGAAGCCTGGGGTGCTGTGGTGGGCCAGGTAGCAGGAGCCTGATAGTGACAAATCCTTTTTGATACTCAGGGACATGCGAGATGAAGTCCTGGAACATGGTAAGTCTGCCCTGCTGGGGACGGGGTGGAGACGGGGTGGGGACAGAAGCTCTTACTGGAACAGAGGGGGCCAGTTCAAGGTGCTGGTGGCACCAGGGTCTCTTCTTACCATTTCACTTCACCTCAGAGCTGACAGTGGCTGACCGGCGCCAGAAACGAGAGATTCGGCAGCTGGAACAGGAGCTGCATAAGTGGCAGGTGCTAGTGGACAGCATCACAGGTGAGGAGGCTAGGGACACGGTGCTCCCCGGCACTATGGTGCTCCCCGGCACCATAGGGGACACGGTGCTCCCCGGCACCATGGGGGACACGGTGCTCCCCGG
>JADRCC010303022.1:0-16368 GCA_019843855.1 Hylomyscus alleni | reverse complement strand
AGGAAGGCATAAGTAAGGTGACGTATGTGTCAATTAACTAGAGTTACTCAGACTACTGTATGGATAACAAGGTGTACACCCTAAGTGCATACAGTTTTCATCTGTCAATAGGGACTTTTAGGTTAAAAAAAGAAATAAAGAAAAGAATTTACACAGGTTACCACATCTACTAGTGATTCAGTGAGCAGAGCTACTGCAAGATTATAACTGTAATGTTGCCCTGGTAGATTAACAGGTGCACAGACAGTTTTAAACCGTTAAGAGCGTCACCGTAGAGACAACTGGTAGCCTTGGGTGGGAGCTGCAGTAGAACAGAAACTCAAATATCAGCAATCTGCCGGGAAATCTGGTATGAGGAGTCACAGCCGTACTTCTGCATAAGAATAGGATACCACAAGGGAAAACAAGAACTACTGTTGAGCTGAAAAGTTTGTGAACCAGAGTGTTTAGACCGTCTGAGGGCGTCCGAGGGTGAGCAGGGGAACTGAGTCTGGACAGCAGCCTACGAAGCAAGGGTGTTTGGACCCAGCGCTGCACAATCTGTACTTTCTGGCTTTCGAGATGTTCATTTTCTAGCATGATTTCCTTTTGGAAATTTAAAGTTCACCAAGTGCCTCATCCCTAGTTTTAACATGCACTCAAGATAATGAAATTCAAAGATGACTTTTTGGAACGGTATGCCTTACCTGTCTGCCTTTGCCCAGCTTACTCTCAAAGGAAAAGAAGTGACTCCAGATGAACACGACTTTGCTCGTTCCATCGGGACTGGCTTCTTGCTGGAAGAAAATCAGGAAGTAAAACTGGGTGCCATCAAATCCTCTGCAGCCTTTAATTAAAAGCCTGACGATTCCTTCCCTCCTTCCAAGTGTGTTCCTTGAACTCATTGCGAATGGAGATTTATTCAAAATCAGATTCAGTTATGTCTTACGGACTGTGGCTCTCACTCTGCTCTCTTCTGTTCTACCCAGAAGCTAAAGTGTCAGGAGAGGAAAATCTCATTTCCAATTAATAAAAATAGGAAGTTTGCTTTTCTAGCAAGACAAAGTTTGGGGCTGATTTCTACAGAGGATGGTCAACAATCCCTTCTTTGGACAGAACTGTGAAGAAAAATTTTGTTCTTTATTGTAACCAAGCGAGGCATCCCCCAGCAGGAAGTGACTGGACGCTAAAGAACAGCATGCTATCAGACAGAAGTCAAAAGTCAGCACATTATTTGAAAATATATAACTTTTATTTTGTTAAGTTCTGGTATTCAGTTCATGTGACTCAAACAATTAAAAGTATTGTTTATTTTCTACTTTTTTTTTTACTTCTTACAGTAGAATTGATGTTTTTTTTTTTTTCATTTTAAAATACTTCCATTTTGAAGGAGTTAGAGAAAGGACCAATGGAGTTGAAGGATTTGCAGCCCCTTTGGACAAACAACAATATGAACTATCTAGAACCCTCAGAGCTCCCAGGGACTCAACCACCAACTAAGGACTATACATGGTGGGACTGATTGTTCTGGCAGCATGTGTAGAGTAGAGGATTACAAAGTCGATCATCAATGGGAGGAGAGGCCCTTGGCTCTGTGAAGGTTCTGTGCCCCAGTGTAGGGGAATGACAGGGCCAATAAGTGGGAGAGGGTGGGGTAGGAGGCATGGGGAGGGGGGGAGACAACAGGGATTTGTTCTTGTTGTTTTTGTTTGTTTATTTGTTTGTGTTTTGGAGGTAAAACTGAGAAAGGAGATCATATGACATGTAAAGAAAATATCTAATAATAATAATAATAATAATAATAATAATAATAATAATAAAGAAACAAATTGAAGAGGAAAGGGTTTATTCAGCTTACACTTCCATGTTGCTATTCATCACCAAAGGAAGTCAGGACTGAAACTCAAGCAGATCAGGAAGCAGGAGCTGATGCAGAGGCCATGGAGGGATGTTATTCCATGGCTTGCTTCCCCTGGCTTGCTCAGCTTGATTTCTTATAGAACCCAGGACTACCAACCCAAGGATGGCACCACCCACAATGGGCCCTTCGACCCTTAATCACTAATTGAGAAAATGTCTTACAGCTAGATCTCATGGAGACATTTCCTCAAGGAAGGCTTCTTTCTCTGTAATAACTCCAACTTGTGTCAAGCTGCTGCACAAAATCAGTCAATACAATTGACCCCTTGTCAACTTGATACACAAACACATCATAATTAATTCTCAACCCTTACTTTCTTATTCATCCCCAAGATCTAAATAACTTTAAAAGTCTCACAGTCTTTACAGATGCTTACACATTAAAATTTCAATCCCTTTAAAATATATAATCTCTCTTAAAATTCAAAGTCTTTTACAAATTCAAAGTCTCTCAACTGTGGCTCCACTAAAATACTTTCTTTCTTCAAGAGGGAAAAATATCAGGGCACAGTCAAAAGCAAAAGCAAAAGCAAATTCTGACTGTCCAGTGTCTGGGATCCACTCACCATCTTCTAGGCTCCTCTAAGGACTTGGGTCACTTCTCCAGCTCTGCCCTTTGTAGTATACACCTTGTCTTCTAGACTCTAGCTGCCCATACTCCTTTGTTGGTGCTACTCTTGGTGATCATCTCATTGGTACGACATCTCCAAAATACTGCAGTCTTCCTTTGTAACTAGTCTTCACCAACAGCCTCTCATAGGCTCTCTTCATGGTACCAAGCCTCAACTCCTTTGCATAACCCCTTCATGTCTTCAAAACCAGTACCACCTGGGTGACTCTTACACATTACCAAGTACAGCTGCAGCACGAGGCACAATCTTGGTTGTCTCTGGAACACAGCTTCTTTGTGCTCCCAGAAAACACTTTCCAGAATATTTTACCTCAATGATGTCAGTCTCTTATTAATCACCACTAATTTCTTAGCTCCAGCTAAGCATGATCAATAGTCCTAGTAATGCAATGGTTTCGATTTAGTAGTTCTGGTATCTTGTTAATCACATCTGATTCTTCAGCCCCAGCTAACCAAAACCACAGAATCTTCACAATCAAAACAGCAACGGCCCTGATAAGAATCTTTAATCTTCCCTTTGAAATTTCACAACCCAGGCTTCTCATTTGCACTGTTCTCACATTATCTTCTAAGCTCCTACAGAACATCCCACAGAGCTCTTAACATGTGATAGCTCTTCTAGCCCAAAGTTCAAAGGTCCTTCTACAGTACTCCCCAAAACATGGTCAGGTTGTCACAATAATACCTCACTCCCAGTACCAAATTCTGTATAGTCAGGGTTCTCTAGAGTCACAGAACTTATGGGTAGTCTCTATATAGTAAGGGAATTTGTTGATGACTTACAGTCTGTAGTCCAACTTCCCAACAATGGTCAGCAGCAGCTGTGAATGGAAGTCCAAGGATCTAGCAGTTCCTCAGTCCCACAAGGCAAGCAGGAGAAGAAGAGAGAATCTACCTTCTTCTAATATCCTTATGTAAGTCTTCTATAAATAGAAGAGCAATACCAGAAGGCCATTGTGCTCAGAGCTAGTCTGTAGCACTAGGAATCACAAGAAACAAGCCATATACAGGATTTACAGGATGAGAAAGATTTCTCTGTTACATACTTGTGATTCCTATAACACACTTCAGAAAGTTGCTCATAGAAATTTATTTATTACACTTGTGTATGGGATATAACAGAGAGAGAAGTAAGAGTGTCTCCTATCAAAAATTGAATAAAAATAAGTAATTATGAACTGAGAAATTTACTGCTGAGAAAGGCCAACTACCACAAGCAAAAGCATTATGGACTCATTAATTGTTTCCTTGAAGAAGAAACTCTGTGTACTTGTGTGTTTGTAAAACAAACACAGTAAATGTAACCCTGAATAATGATGGACTATCTGGATAGACTGCATATATCTTACCCTTTGGGGCTATGCCTGAGTTCCATACATTTCAAATATTAGTACTTTTTCCACTATCCTCAAGATCTCCATGCCAAGATCCAGGTCAGAAACCTGTATCTCCCAGCCTCAAGATCAGGATCACAGGTGAGCCTTCGAATTCTGGATTGTAGGTCATTCCAGATATAGTCAAGTTGACAACTAGGAATAACCACTACAGCCAGGTAGATCTCACAGCTACTTAGCCAGAGAAAATAAATCCCATTATACCCAAAGCCTGTGATCAGTATTTGGTCAACCCTTCCAGGTGAGTGAAAATAATCATCTGAAGAAACTGTCTAATAAAGAACAAGAGATGTGAAAGAAAAGACGATTTAGAAAGAAAAAATATATGGTCAAGAAAAAGACAGCCTTTCTGGATCTTTCATTTTTAAAAAGAGTTTTCCCTAAGACAGGATGGATGAAAAGCAGAATGGCCATGTGGTATACTGGTATTCTCAATAGTGTCACATATATCACCTAAAAATGTTTTTTTCACTATAAAGGAAAATAATTTCCCTTTTATTTTTTATTTTTATTGATTATTTTTATTGCTTTAATTTATTTTATTATTTTATTGATATTAATTCTAAATAATTAATTTCTCGTGGTTAACAACAATACTTTTATGCTATTTTTGCTTCCCGTATATAAATTGTTCCATGAATAATTTTTTACTGATGCTTCACTCTTACTCTGTAATACCATCAGATTTCATTGCCTGCATTGTTGCTAGTGTAAGCTCTCTCCAGTTTCTTTTTGGAGGCACTTAGAGTTATGATTTTTCCTTTAGCACTGCTTTTATTGTGTCCCATAAGTTTTGGTATGATATGCCTTCATCTTCGTTAAATTCTAAAAAGTCTTTTATTTCTTTATTTTTTCCTTGACCAAGTTATCATTTAGTAGAGTGTTGTTCAGCTTCCATGTGTATGTGGGCTTTTATTTTATTTTTTTTTGTTATTGAAGACCAGCCTTAGTATGCCATGGTGATCTGATAGGATGCATGGGATTATTTCAATCTTCTTGTATCTGTTGAAGCCTGTTTTGTGACCAACTATATGGCCAACTTTGGAGAAGATACCATGAGGTGCTGAGAAGAAGGTATATTCTTTTGTTTTAGGATGAAATATTCTATAAATACCTATTAAATTAATTTGGTTCACAACTTCTGTTAGTCTCACTGTGTCTCTTAGTTTCTGTTTCCATGATCTGTCCATTGCTGAGACTAGGGTGTTGAAATCTCCCACTATTATTGTGTGAGGTATAATGTGTGCTTTGAGCTTTAGTAAAGTTTCCTTTGTGAATGTGGGATGCTCAGAATTGAGAGTTCATCTTGGTAGATTTTTCCTTTGACAAGAATGAGGTGTCCTTCCTTATCTTTTTTGATAACTTCTGGTTGAAAGTCAATTTCATTCCATGTTAGAATGGCTACTCCAGCTTGTTTCTTGGGACCATTTGCTTGATAAGTTTTTTCCAGCCTTTAACTCTGAGGTAGTATCTGTCTTTCTCATTGAGGTGAGTTTCCTGTATGCAGCAAAATGCTGGATCCTGTTTACATATCCAGTCTCTTAGTCTGTCTTTTTATTGGGGAATTGAGTCCATTGATGTTAAGATATTAAGGAAAAGTGATTGTTGCTTTCTGTTATTTTTGTTGTTAGAGGTGGCATTATGTTTGTGTGGCTATCTACTTTTGGGTTTGATGAAAGAAGATTACTTTCTTGTTTTTTCTAGGTTGTAGTTTCCCTCCTTGTGTAGGAATTTTCCATCTATTATCCTTTGTAGGGCTGAATTTGTAGAAAGATACTGTGTAAATTTCATTTTTGTCAAGAAATATCTTGGTTTCTCCATCTATGGTAATTGAGAGTTTTGCTGGGTATAGTAGCCTGGGCTGGCATTTTTGTTCTCTTAGGGTTTGTATGACATCTGCCCAGGATCTTCTAACTTTTATACTCTCTGGCTAGAAGTCTGGTGT
This sequence comes from Hylomyscus alleni, assembly GCA_019843855.1. Lineage (NCBI taxonomy): Eukaryota > Metazoa > Chordata > Mammalia > Rodentia > Muridae > Hylomyscus > Hylomyscus alleni. The sequence goes on along the minus strand of JADRCC010303022.1, from coordinate 10,499 downwards.
AATTCTGATAGGTCTGTCTTTATATATTACTTGACCTTTTTCCCTTACTGCTTTTGATATTCTTTCTTTATTTTATGCATTTGGTGTTTTATTATGTGATGGGAGGAATTTCTTTTCTGGTCCAATCTTTTTAGTGTTCTGTAGGCTTCTTGTATGTTCATGGGCATATCTTTCTGTAGGTTAGGGAAGTTTTCTTCTATAATTTTGTTGAAGATATTTACTGTCCCTTTAAGTTGGGAGTCTTTACTCTCTTCTATACCTGTTATCCTTAGGTTTGGTCTTCTCATTGTGTCCTGGATTTCCTAGATATTTTGAGTTAGTACCTTTTTGCATTTTATTTGACTGTTGTGCTAATGTTTTCTATGGTCAATTCCTTCACCTGTTTGTTGTGTTTTCCTGTAATTCTTTAGGGGATTTTTGTGTTTCTTCTTTAAGGGTTTCTACCTATTTACCTGTTTTCTTCTTCTTCTTTTTTAAGAGAGTTATTTATGTCATTTTTAAAGTCCTCTATCATCATGAGAAGTGACTTTCAATCCAAATATTGCTCTTCTGGTGTGATGATGTATCCAGGACTTGCTATGGTGGGAGAACTAGGTTCTGATAATGCCAGGTAACCTTGGATTCTATTGGTAAGGTTTTTGTGCTTGCCTCTCACCATCTATTTATCTCTAAAGCAACCTGTTCTTGCTGTCTCTGACTGGAGCCTGTCCCTCCTGTGATCATGGTTGTGTCTGAACTCCTCAGAGTCTAGCTGTCTCTGTGATCCTGTGATCCTGAGATCCTGGGTGTGTTAGAGCACCTATGAGCCTGTGTGTGTTAGAGCACTTGGGAGTTGAGCTTCCTCTGGGTGTTGTTGGGACTGGGTACAGAGCTAGAGACCAAGGTCTGTTGAGGGCACCTGCTCAAACTGGAAGGATGAATGTCTTGTATCTCATGTAATTCAATTCTTTTCCTCATTCTTCTTCTCTAGCAAAAAAACATTATATTTTTATTATTTAAAATATTATACAATCTTTATCTCTGCTATGGGCTTAATTTTGATTCCCCACAGTTCATTTAATTAATGTCTAACCTCTAAGGTGACTTGCTTGGAGGTCGAATCTTTAAATGATTACAGTGAAAAAGTGAATTTTGAGGATTTGGTAATTCTCTCTCTCTCTGCCTTTCTGTTTGTGTGTGTGTGTGTGTGTGTGTGTGTGTGTTATGTGTGTGTGTGTGTGTGTGTGTGACATGTGTGACATAAGGACTGAGTATCAGTGGCAGAACTAGTGGTCTTGTATGAAAAGGGAGATAGTCATTCTCTCTTTCCCTTTCCTTCTTTGTCCCCACCCTTACACTTCCTCTTTGTCCCCACTCCTACATTTCCTCTTTGTCCCCACCCCTACACCTCCTCTCTCATCCAGGTACATAAGTATACAGGAAGAAAACAACCACTGACAAGACTGGGATCTGAACTGGCATCAGACCTGAGACTTCCGGCCTTTTGAACTATGAGAAAATCAGCATCAATCAATCAAGGTACTCATCCTGTGCTTTTTGTCTTACCAACTGATGTTGACAGCTATAAAACATTTCCCCCACAAGCAAACATGACAGTTTTGAGGAAGAGCTGGGATGAAGTGGATATTAAATCTTCATAACCAATATCTTAATTTTTTTCTGCTTTTGTAGCTTGTCTGCAATCACTGACTTTCTGCCAACTCGCAGTGTAGTGATCCTAAAATAGTGCCTGGCATTTTTGTGTTTCACTTGACCTCAGGCTGTTCTGTTTCCCCCAACATCTATATTATGATGCCAGGCTTATGAACTATGAATGTTTGAGGCAAGATAGGAGGTGGCACATCATGGAGATGCTCTTTCTCCTGGGCTGGGAGCCAGACTTCTGAACAAGCCAAGAAAAGCTGGAGGACATGTGACTCCTACTGTCATCCAGGTCACTAAGATGTTACTGACTTCTGTGTTTCCACAAACCCACAACCCAAATGTTTTCCTGTCTTACTTTGGAGAGTACAATAGTTTCTTTGTATGTGGAGGAAAATGTAAAACACCTTGTTTTTTTTTTTCTTCTTTCTAACATGGACTTCAGAAAAAAGTCATCATCAGGTTATAGACAGAAGCTGACATTGTCTAGGTCTGTCTCAGGACCTGTAGGTTGCAATCTCACCCCTCTCCAGATTAGTTAAAATCCCCAGAAGCTGACAGATCAACGCTGGGATATTTTCCAACTAAGGAATCTTCTTGTTTCCATCTGGTATAAGAAACATTGAACGTATAAATGTGTATCCTATTTTCAACCTATCCATCATAATACTGACTTAGTCTTTTTTCATTACTTTTAAACGAGAATATTCTGTCTCAGAAAAACAAACTGGAGCACCATATCATATACATACACAAAACATTCTGCAATAAAGTATTTTCACAAGCTGGGCAGTGGTGGCACACACCTTTAATCCCAGCACTTAGGAGGCAGAGGCAGGCCGATTTCTGAGTTTGAGGCCAACCTGGTCTACAGAGTGAGTTCTAGGACAAGCCAGGGCTATACAGAGAAACCCTGTCTCAAAAAACCAAACCAAAACAAAAAAAAATTAAAAAATAAAAAATAAAGTATTTTCACATAAAATTCTATTTGTGATATGTTTCTAATGATGATATTAGAGCTATCTTTGCCTTTAGCTATTTTTTTTGCCAAAACTCTTCTTCATATTATAATTATTGTATCTCCTTCAAACTACTATTCCTTTCTATGAAAATATGCAAGTGGATACAAAATGATAATAAAATACCAAAAATTTTAAAGCATTTCGGTGGGATTTTTCTCGTTTTTCTTGAAAGTATTATAATCATTATGAGTATTATAAACGTTATTTTCAGATTTGTATTCAAAACCGAAAGCAATTAGAAACATCTTTGTTTCTAGAGATAAGAAAATCACCATTCTTCTGTGTTACTCGTGGATTTTTTTTAAAAAAGAAAAGAAATGTGTGGAGAATGCGCAAACCCTCTAAACCCAGCAGATTTCTTTGTCTGACTCAATAAATCTGAATTTCACATAATCAACTTTTTTATTTTAATTCAGTGTTTGGTTTTGTACCGGATGATATCTGGCGGATGAAGAATTAAGTACTACGAGACTCCTGAGTTCCCATTATTGAACGTCAGGTCACAGGTACAGACAAGGTACTCTGGCCAAAATAGGTTTGAACAGATAGACATATCTAAGAGGAATATCTGGTGGCACCAGGGAATCCCATCATTCTTTTCCTTCTCTCCTAAGATTATAGAATCAAAACTTTGGAAGCGTGAAGCTGGTGTCTATAGAAAGCTCAAGATAAGTCAATTTACTGAAATGTAGGCACCCAAGTTTCCTCCATGAACACTCAAGAGTATATGAGGCATAGATGACCTCACACTCTGAGATTTCATAGGAAAAAGAAACCTCTTCTAATATATCTCCAAGCAAGGGTGACATGTGTCTTAGTTACTGTTCTATTGCTGGGAGAAGACATCATGACCAAGGCAACTTACAAGAGAAATAGTTTACCAGGGACTTACTTATAATTTCAGAAGATGAGTCCATGACCATCATGGAGCATGGTGTCAGAAAGGCATGGCACTGGAGCAGTAGCTGAGAGCTTACATCTTGGGACTTTAACTACAAAGCAGAGAAAGAGCTAACTGGGGATAGGGATGGTGTGGGCTCTTGAAACCTAACTCCCAAGCCCAGTGACATACCTCCTGCAACAAACCCATGCCTCCTAATCATTCTTAAACAGTTTCACATAATAAGGGACCAAGCCTTCAAATATAAAAGCCTATAAGAGTCATTCTCACTAAAACCTCAACAGTGTGATGGCTTCCTCATGTCAACACTGGTGATAATGGTAGTTGAATGAAAACATTTCATCCAATTGTACATTTCTGATAAAGGAGACGTAAAGAATTACTGACTTGCCAATAATTCATTTGAACTTACGACTTTCTGGAAGTTTTACTTTTTTCTCACTCTCAGTTTATTAGAAAACTCAGTTTTTGAACTTTGGAATGGACTGGCTTACAATTCACACCTCATAATTAGAGGAGAAAATGTACAGTTGCTTAGAGAGAGGCTAAATATGCCATGAAATAGATGATAAATTTCCCATATGTATGAAATGCAGAAATGGCTTCAACAGAATTTGCCTCATTTAATCAGTGAAATGAATAATTGGTATAAATGAGTTTATATATTCAATATTATTTAATATTTATGTATTTGTAAATATGCAAATATTTTCATGTAATACTCCATCTCTCTAGGGAATTTCAATACAATAACTGCCTGTGAAATCATAATCTTATCATTAGGGGCAGAAGTTCCTAATGTACAAAAATAATGATAATAAAAGAAAAATTAAATGGAGAAAATGCTTTAACTTAATGTAGTTACTTTACTTCTTAAAAGATTACTTGGTGAAGGCTAGTTATAGAGTAGATAGAGTAGATTTCATGTTATAATCCAGGCATGAAGAAATACTAGGTACTGCAGAGTGTATCAGTTCATTTATGTCAAGCACAAACTATTCCTTACACTTTCAGATTATACTTCCAGGTTAGTAAATCTCTCAATCCCCATCAGTGAAGCTTCTTTTTGTTCTAGATCGTGATTAAAATAGAGTCTTACAGCTGGTCAATACGCAGACAATAAAAGACATTGGAGCGCCCAGCTCTACGCGGGAGGCCTAAACTACACCCACTCCTCACAAGGCTCGGGAATCATCACAAAAAGAGTGAGAGAGCACATGAAGTCGTAAGGCAAAAGTGGCAAGGAACCGGACATTGTAAGCAAGGGAATGGGAGTAGATTTAATAGAAAATATATATGTATAAAATTGTCAGTAAAATATTCTAAAAATAAAATATTGAGGTTGTATTTAAACGAGACTCTGAACTTCTTTTAAAAGAAAGGCTCAAGTACAAAGTTATTACTTCTTTATACTTAATTTTGTAGACTACAGATAAAATTAGTTATGTTTGATGATTTTAGGGCCACACCTTTGAATTGATTAATGCTTTAAGTCAAACAGAAAAGATATAAAATGGGTCCATGACAGAAGAGAGCACAGGATACAATTGACAAGAAAAACTGTTCTACACAAATGTCAGAGCAATTTCTGAATTGCTTCAAGCTAATTTTTATTCAAAGAGTAAATTTAGTTCAGATTTGCAGGGTTTTCTTGGCTGAAGATAATCATTCATTCTAATGGAAATTTTACCACCTTCGTCATGGATCAGAAGTCTCAGAGGGAGCAGTCATTTTGACAAGACAGCAGGTATGTGATTGTTTCCTGAGAGATATAACGTGGAGAATCTGTCTCCATGTGCCCATCCAAGATGCTGAGCTTGGGCCAAGACAGTGCAAAAAATGAAAAGGGTTTTGGAGTGTGGGTATAGCCTATCCTTCATACACCAAAATTATTCAAGGGTATTTTATTTTCTGAAGAACCTTGAGTCTTCTCCAGGGGTCTGGTAAAATATGCCTGGAAATGACTCTCCTCCCGTGTGAGAATATGATACACATCAATAAAACTCCACAGTGTGCCTCTAATGAAAGAGGCATGTACTCCCCACTTGATGCCAGAAATAAGCTCCTCTCCTGTTTACCCCTGAGTTCCAGAGAGTTCTGTCACATTGGCCAATGATTTAATTTTATACTATAAATCCAAAGGAAAGTATTTTGAGTTGTAGTGATGGTTTAGTTAGTCAAGTACTTGAAAAGCTTGGTGAGCTCCATTCAGATGCCTTAACACTGGTATAGAAGCTCAACAAAGTGGCATGAGTTTGTAACCCTAGCGCTTAGGGACAGCAATAGATGGTGTGGTAGTCTGAATGAAAATGTCCCCCATAGACTCACAGGGAATAAAGTAGTATTATTGGAGGTGTGGCTTTGTTGGATAAAATGTGCTAGGCTTTGAGGTTTCAGAAGCTCAAGCCAGGGCTGGTGGGTCGCCGTCTCTTCCTGCTGCCTATAGATCCAGATATAGAATTCTCAGTTACCTCTCCAGCACCAGGTCCGATTGCATGATGTCTTGCTCCCTGCCATGAAAATAATGGACTAAAGCTCTGAAACTGTAAGCCAGGACCAATTAAATGTTTTACTTTCTAAGAGCTGCTGTGGTCACGGTGCCTCTTTACAGCAATAGAAAGCCCAACTAAGAAGTGGTATCCAAAGCTCAGTGGAGAGATAACCAAGCTGAAATGCTGAGTTCCAAAATCACTGAGAGACACACACAAGAATTGGTGAAGAGCAAGTGAATAAGATATTCTACCTGTAATCTGCACACCATACACACACACACACTAAAATAAAACAATAACAATAATTAAAATAAAAATTTTATTTGAGACCCTTCTTCTACCATCTCCACATTTTCTCAGGAAGTGTCTCTTGAATGATCTATAACCTCTGCCCGAATTTTAACCAATCGTATAAAGACTCGCTTTCATCTTTCAAGTCATTTTTCCTTGATTCTGTTTCTCCAAGTTGTCTAAATACCAGACCTAAGCATCCACTTATAAGTAGCCTAGCCACCTAAGACCTAAGTGGATTTTGCTAAGTATAGTTATGCTTTTCAAGGAATGTTCTCTCATTTAAAAAGTTCTTTGTATAATTTTGTTCCCTGCTTTATTGTAGTTTACCTCAATTTTGTATTATCAAAGCCTAATCAAATCAAATAATTTACATCATTTTCACTTCTCAATTAACAACTTAAAAAGTCAGTCATTGATATAAGCCAGATTCCAGTGCATTAATAAGTTTAGAGTGTCAGATCTATATTCATTCTTATTCCACCTCTACCTTTGGTATTATACTCCATCATTAGTTTATTTGATCATTTTCAAATAATAAAATTACTCATTATTGTTCTTATTAAAGTATGTACCTTCCTCTAAGAAGATTTAAAAATAGAAATTAAAGCTTCTCATGACAATAAAGTTAAACAGATTTGGGGTAGTTATATCAGTATCAATATTTGCATTAATTCATTCAGATCATAAATCATATTCTATATGAATGCTCACAATAAATATCTATCCAATTACATATGTGGTTAAAGTTAAGCCATGAAGTAGTAGGGGGTCATGATGATAGTGGAAACTGGGAAGAAAATTGAGGAATGTTCTTTTTTTTTTTTTTTTTTTTTTTTGGTTTTTTTGAGACAGGTTTTCTCTGTGTAGCCCTGGCTGTCCTGGAACTCACTCTGTAGACCAGGCTGGCCTCGAACTCAGAAATCTGCCTGCCTCTGCCTCCCAAGTGCTGGGATTAAAGGCGTGCACCACCACCGCCCGGCAAGGAATGTTCTTTGTAAATATTCTTTTTTTTTTACCATTGTTGTTACTGATCCTCATCTGCCCTTATACCCACATATCCAGTTCCAGAAGCTACAATTCCAAGCAGAAGATGGAAAGATCAATTTGTACTTTCTTCAACCTATGCCAGTTAGAGAGACCAGAAGGCTCACTCTGAGGGTCCAATAAAAGAGGGTAAAAGTAGTATTAAAAAAAACAGTATTATTATTTTATGACTATCTGGTGGCACAGTATTAGTTAATAGCTGTATTGTTGTGATGCTGAACAGAAACAATTGAAAGGAGGCCACAGCTACTTTGGATTACAGTTTTTAAGGGCTTATTCCATGATCTCTTAGCCCCAGGAACTTCAGTAGAACATCATAAAGCAAGGGCATGAGGTAGAAGGAAGTCTCAATTCACATTATTCATGAAACAGAGGGAAGAGATTACTGTAAGGGATCAAGGGAAGATATATATCCCTCACTAGCCTACTTCCTTCAATTAAGTTCCACTTTTCAAGTGTTTTCTGACTTATTAAAACAGAGCTATCTGCTTGGATCAAGAAGAGCTCAACATATGAGCTTATGGGCAACATTTCATATTCAAACCATAACAGGCTCCTAGAACCAAAAAAAAAAAAAACCCTTTGCCTAGGTTCTTAGGCTGTTGCGAAGGAAACTATCAAAAGCCTGGAATGTAGAGTAGAAAGAACTTTTTTTACAAACTGACTCACAACAGTGTGATACTGATGGCGCAGATGAGAGTCCCTCTGTGTTCCTAGGAGCCTCAAAGAATGATGAAGCAGATCCATCTGAAACAATGACATTGAAGCAGTAATAAAGAGCACCCTACCTCAAAAGAACCCAGTCATCCCACGTGGACCCACTGCAGAATTTCATGAAGGATTAAAACCTCCCAAATTATTCCATAAAATACAAAACAAAGAAATGCTTCCAAATTATTTTAACGCAGCTAATATTACACTAATACCTAAACTAGACAAAACACTGCAACAAAAAGTAAAATGATAAGCCAATCCCCATGATGAACACAAATGCAGAGATACTCAATAAAGTACATGTAAATACATCAAGATCACTTACCACAATTAGGTTACCATTATCCCAGAGATGCAGAATCTTGCTATCTCTATAGATGCAGAGTCTTGGTTAGCTGAAAATCCCTGTGTAGACCAGGCTTCTTTCAAAGCAGCAATCTTCTACTTACGTCTGCTGAGAGCTAGGACCAAAGGCATGAACCATTTCTAGTTACATATACTTCTGTTTATCACTGCTATCAATTTTACCTTGTGATTCTCCCATTAAGTATTTTAGGCCAAAATTAACTTTAATGGAATAAAAATTGTCAAATGAAGTTTTTTAGATGGTTGAGAGAGTTCTGTGAGTTTGATTCTCACAACTAGTGCTTCTGGAACTGGTGAGCTGCAGTTCGATCTTGGGTTAGGCTAACAGAAGTGTTGCTCGAACTCAGTGCAGGAGAGGATTATTTCACTGCCACCTGAACTAACCAGTTGCCATCTGTAAACTGCATTCTAGGCAAATCAGGAACAACTTGTTTCTGAGAGGACAATGACTAGGCAGCAGAAGCTCCTGGAAGACATGCTTCGTCGGGAATAGACAGCACGAGTCTGACTCTGGATCACAGGGAAGTCTCTTCTGCTTGTTTTCGGTACTATGCAGTGGAAAAGGACGTATTTGTCCTTTGATGCTCCAAAGAGCAAGGACACCAAAAAGAGCTTCGTAGCAACGTATGTAGGGTAAAGCACGCCTCCTCACTCACAGTAGTGAGTGGTAGTGGGTATGTGCGAAGTTTCCCAGACTGGGTTTCCCAGCAGAGGCTCCATGGCCATCTGTTAGAGATGCAGCCAAGAAAATTTCTACACCAGGTGGGAGAACCCAGGAATGGATCCCAGATTCCTTTCCAGAGGCAAACACTGTGTTTCTAATTGGGCCAAAGATGGCTTCACTTCACCTGCTTCCAAAAGCCTGGATATAGCACTTTTGGGAGAAAAAGAAATAAAAATAAGCTTTGTTCCATACCAAAAAATAAGAGAAAAAGAAGAAAGAGAGAGAAGGGAAGGGAAGGGAAGGGAAGGAAAGGGAAGGAAAGGGAGGGAAGGGGAAAGAGAAGAGGAAGAGAAGAGGACGAGATGAAGGAGAAGAAAGAAGAGAAGGAGGAGGAGGAACAACAACAAGAATAAGAAGAGGAAGAAGAGGAAGAAGAAAAGGAGACTCTTTCTCTAGGTGCTCCCATATCTGATGGAATGCTCCTGGACTTCTCAGACTTGAGATTTTGCTTTGCTTCCTCTTATTTTCTTTTTCTTTGTCTTTTTTCTAGTGGGAGACATTGATTTTGAAATTCTCAGGCTTCCATAATCACAAACACAGGGGAAACACCGTGTAGATACCTCACATAACAGAACCATTATTTCTTCGCATGTGAGGATTTTGGACAGGATTAATAGAATAATATGTTGGCACCCCTTGATTTTTAGCAGTTTAGTGGTTACCTATATGTTAGTGTGTATCTTCTATCCTGGACATGTCTATGCCTCTCCCAAAGACTCAAATCTGGGTTTTCATGGTGCAACATATTGAGTTAAATACATTTCCAACCAGCTTTATAAACATATGTTTTCTCTTTTTAGTATGCAAAATTCTACAGATTCCTGCAAACATTTGATTCTGTCTGAATTGGAAGGAATTTTTTTCCTTCCTTTTGGCAAATTTCCCCAGTCACTAGGATTTGTATGGAACTAATGCCAGCCTTACTCAGTGTGGCAAACTTGTGTTTGTGCAACAAGCTTATCATCCACAATGAACACATGGCTTTTAGGCACAGAAATTAATCAGTGCTGGAGAGACATCCTGGCATGGGTTCCAGGATGCCTGCCTGCATAAGCCTACATCTGGGATCTATTATACAAAGCAGGAGCCAGAGCTACAGAACACAGAATCCCAAACACAGTTATCTCCTAGCCTCAAGCTTTTCATAAAGTGCCTAACCACTTGTAGGAAAAAAATAGAAATATGGGTAGTTAAAATTTGGTTAGTAATGAAACTTCTTCATGATCTTTATATAAGAATCCAAGACAATATTATATGTGAAAATAAATAATATATACCCTGCCTTATTTAAAAAAAAAAAA
>JADRCC010302984.1:0-12880 GCA_019843855.1 Hylomyscus alleni | reverse complement strand
GGGGGGAGTCTCTGAACCTGGGTCCTTTCCTCAGGAAAGCCTGCACTGATCATGACGTGAGTGCCTGGAATATAATTAGCTCTCAGAGAATCTGCATACAAAACACGAAAATTATGATTTGTATGAACATAAATTGATCAGTTGATTGACTGGATATTGTATTCTTGAGTAATTAGGAGACAAGATAAATAGTACAGAGCTATAAACTGCCCTTCACCACACCAAGCAAGGGTAAAACCAGTGTTGGGTAGCTCAGGTAGCATTTGCTAGGTCACTGGGTCACTGTTTTAAAATGTCAATATCTATAGTTTACTTTTCGAAGAATGAAGTATTCTTAAAACATAATTAAATGTAGTGTTATTTTACTATTTTGATATTTGTGCCTTAAATTCTGTGTCTTAGTTTATATTTTTTGGTAGTGAGCCTAGCCTTTAATAGCTGAGTCATCTCTCCAGGCCCTGTCTCAGTTTATATGAGAATGAATTTAATGTTTTTACCAAGTCTTACACTTAAATTGTACATGATGTCACTTAGGAGACAGGCAGAGAGACTGTGATGATCTAGTGAACAGCACATGTCCTAGACAATAGGATGTTATTAATTAGTTACTCTGCCCTGAAAGTGTCAAAGATAGTGAAGGAGAACACTTGGGAAATGGAGTCCAAAGTGCAGGCAGTTTCCCAGCCTCACCTCAGGCCTTCCTGCAGGTGGGCTGCCTGTGAGCTGCATTAGTGCTGTCCTGGCAAAGTTGAGAAGTTAGGCTGTGGGCTCTGGCCCTCTTAAGACAGAATTGTTTTAGAAAACAATATACCTCCATAAGACAATAATTTGACATATCTAGTTTTTTTGGAAACTGATTCTTTTCTCCTTCTCTTCCAAACCTGCACATTCCCCCACACCAAACTTCGAATCCTCCCTGAATACAGACATTAGCAGCCAGCCATTGTAGATGAGTTAGATGCAAAATGGTACCAAGTCTAGATGATGCCCCGTTTACAATGGTGGGAAATACATTTAAGCAGAGTGCTTTGAAGCCCAACTGCAGAGCAGTTGTTGTTGACTGTTAAGCCTTTATGCATTGTCAGTGTCTTGCTATGTCCACTGTTAGCTGAAACTGCAGATTATGTGCAATAATTGTAATATCTCAAGTCATATTTTATATTTCCAAATATGCTGTACATTTTGAGATAAGTACATTTGATTCAGTAAGACAATGCCAAAACTAAACTAAGATGGAAGCTTGTGCTCCCCAGCCTGCTCAGAAAGCATCTCTGTGACTCGGGGGCAGCAGCCAGAAAGAAGCTCTGATGGCCCACCCTCACCAGCATGTGTTTGCTGTTTGGTCTAGAAAATGTTGCTATCATGTCCTAGTATTTTATCCTTTTGGTTATTAATATTTTCTGTGGTAAAATGAAACACTGTCAACCTCATTACAGTATATCTGTTAGATAGAATGATAATTGAGAGTATAAATTATGGTAATTTTCATGTAGTTAAAGTTAACAAAAAGAATATTTTTGTTCTGATTTTGTCAATTAACTATTACTTATCAAATAATTTTAAAGTTAAAGTTAATTTATTAAAAGATGATTTTGAATAGAAGGTTAGTACAAGTCTGTAAAAATAACTCACGCAGACATTTCTTTAGTCAGTGACAGATGTTTGCATCTAACAGTTGACTCACTCCTCCCCAAGTCTCCCTCTAGTGCGTTTATCATGGTACCCAGTTTATCATGTATCCCAGTGAGTCACAATCTGAAACATGAAATTGTTTCTGCCTTCTGTAGCTTTGAAATTTAATGTTATGTAATCAGCAAATTATGACAGATCCTTTTTGAGAAACTGAGAAATGAAATGATTTGGTAATTTGTTGTAACTAGAGTAGCTGTCACATAACACATGAATGACCAGTTAAGTAGACTTGAAGAAAATGCCAGAATGTCCTACCTCTTATAATTTTAAGTTCCTATATGGCAAGTGTTATTTCATCTCCACTAACTGTTAGGAATCCTGTTGAAATTTTAAGGTCCGACCAGGTGATTCCTGGTTTGGAGAGGGTGACTGCCCAGAGCTGGCATGGCTGGCTGGGAAGGTTTCAGAAAGTGTTTATTTCCTCCATCCACCTCTTTAATGTGGATTCAGAATGCTGATACTGTTAAACTAGTTTTTCAGCATATGAGTTTATGGCCCTGCAATTTATCTCCACTGCGGTTATATTCTGTAAAGTCACTACACACTTACCTGGGTGTAGGCCTGGGATGCTGCTCCATTTCTAAGAATCATGTGGCCTCAGAAAACTCTCATTTTGAGACCCCAGGGTGGGCACAAGAAGCCCCTATGAAATTCAATTTGGCTGAATACTCTTCTTTGGGACAATCCTGGATATTAAAAACTGCACTAATAGTATACATTTGGAAGCCAGTGTGGACAGTTCTAGTATACCATGTAGCCCTGGATGTCTTAGAACTTACTATGTAGACTAGACTAGCCACCAACTTACAAATATCCACCTGCCTCTGTCTCCCATGTCCTAGGATTAATGGTGAAGTGCCACAATTGGCTGAATTGTTTAATTCTTAAAGAAGTCATTTACTTGGAAAGTTTAATTTTTAGAACATCATACATGTAAATTAGGTTAAATCAAGTATTACTATATTTTAATGTCTTATTTACACAAGTCATGTACCTATAACTTGATAACAGCCTTTATTTCTGTTTATATGATTAATTTTTTAGCATATATGTACCACATGCTTTAGTTTAATTTCTGCTTTTTATTAATTTTCTTAGGTTAGCAAATGAAATGATGGGTTTCATCATAGCCTCTTCTTACAGGTGTGTCATATTCTCACTTGTGTCTCATGCCCTCCCTATGACCCCCTTGCTCTGTTTTTGTATCATAAGTACTCTGTCACCATCTCTCATTTCACACCTCCCTGACTAGTTGTTTACCTGTGCATACAAGTATTTGAATATATGCACCATATGTAATTTTCGGGCTAGGTTCTGCACATAAGACACAAGGTATTTATCATTATGAGCCCAGCATACTTTGCTTAATATGATGATTTTTAGCTTAATTTCTTTTTTAATTAATTAATTAATTTGTACACTCCAGGTTTTATTCCCCTGCCCCCTGCACCATCCACCCTCTGACTGTTCCACATCCCATACCTCCTCCCCACCCCACTGTCTCCACGAGGATGCCCTCACCCCCCAGCCTCCACCCCACCTGACCTCTAAACTCCCTGGGGCCTCCAGTCACTTGACTGGAGGGTTAAGTGTATCATCTCTGACTGAACCCAGACCTGGCAGTCCTCTGCTGTATATGTGTTGGAGGCCTCATGTCAGCTGGTGTATGCTGCCTAGTTGGTGGTCCAGTATTTGAGAGATCTCGGGGGTCCAGATTGAGACTACTGATCCTACATGGTCGCCCTTCTCCTCAGCTTCTTTCAGGCTTCTCTAATTCAACCACAGGGGTCAGCAGCTTCTGTCTATTGGTTGGGTACAAATATTTGCATCTGACTCTTTCAGTGGCTTGTTGGGTCTTCTGGAGTGCAGTTATGTTTTTTCTGAGTGCTCCTTACCCTTAGTAACAGTGTCAGGCCTAAGTAATGCCGTTGCTGTAGCTTAAAAGCCTCCGGTAAGCAAAACAGCTACCTGTATATGTTTAGATGAAAAGATCATGTCGGAAGCAAATTAGTACAGGCTATGAACTTGAGAGGCAGACAGAGCGAGGCAGTTCTAGTGGCTTAGTTTGAGTTCTCACAAAGCTCAGGATTGTGATTCTGAGTACCTATTGGGAAAAAAAAAGCAAAAGATAATGCTCTCTGTCACTGATTTCTTGTCATCGGTGGCAGCACTGAGAGTTTAGGTTTAAATTTGGTTTTAAACTAAAAATTATAATTTATATTATATATTGCTAGATTCAGTTATAAAAGTTTGCTACCTAGGTCTTGGAATTAATGAGATTTAAAATATATTACAAAGGGTTGGAGAGATGGCTGTTCTAGAGTACAGTCTTCCAAGAGGACTAAAATTGGGTCCCGCATACCCTTGAGTGGCTCACAACAGCCTGTAACTCCAGCTTCAGCTCCAAGAGATCCAGTGTCCTCTGAGGGCACCTGCATTCATGTGTGCATATTCACACCAACCGATAAGACACATAATTAAAAAATAATAAAAATAAAAATGTAAAAATATAAGAAAAATATATATAGCAAAAATATGATTACATTACAAAAGAGTCTTGTAGTTCTCCCACCTTTATATGCTTAGAAATTATAGTAATTTATGTGTGCTTGTGTGCATGCGCATATTCATTTACATCATTTATATGCATTTTTAATTTAATTTTTTTGATTGGATCATTCACTGACCTGGCACTCAAAATTAGGCTAGCTTGTCACAGGGATCCACTTGTCTATATATATCCCCCGTGTTTGGATTACAAGTGTGTACCACTGTGCCCAGCCTTTTACATGGGTTCTGGGAATCAAACTCTGGTCTTCAAGCTTGTAAGGCAAGGTCTTTACTACACTAGTTGTATCCTCAACACCATTTCTGCAGTGTTTTTTTTTTTTAAGTTAATAGTAACAAAAACAGATAGTAGCTAGTGTGTGTGTGTGCACATGTGTGTATATGTGCATGTGTGTGTATAGGGTCTTATTATGTAGCTCTGGTTATCCTGGAGCTCACTGTGTAGACCAGACTGGCTTCAGAATCAGAGAGTTCCTCTGCCTTGCAGATGCTGGGATTAAAGGTGTGTGCCACCATGCCCAGCTAATAGCAAAGTGTCAGAGAAAGGAAGGAGGTGCATGTTTAACTCTCATCAATCATCTTTTGAAAGTACTTAGTTAACTTGATGACTTTTGATAGCTTTGATGGAGTGAGGCAGCAGAGTGACCTCCCATTGTTCTGTTTTAGTCCATTATTGGCTGCCCTGAACTGTTCAGCCGATGCTGTGCCCGTGGTAGTTTAGATGGTTTTACCCAGAGAGTGCTGGCGCAGAGTAGGTGCATGTGCATTTATGCTTGCTTCGACCACATTCCCCTCCACTCACGCTGTGATTTTTAATGTAAAAAAGCCTGTTTTTCTGTAGTCTTGACACCAGTACATTGCCAGATACCAGTTTCACTAGCCTCATACTTAGCAATGGTCCATAAAATGTAGTTTAAAATTTCACCTTTCTAATTATAAGAGAAATTAGGTAGCTTTCCATAAGTTTATATGCCCGTTGTAGACTTTTTCTGCTTTCTGCTTTTTGTTATGTTTTGCTTGTTTTTTTTTTTTCTTTCCTTTTTTTTTTCTTTAAGAAAAATGTACGGCTCCATTAAATATTAGAGATCTTGGCCTTTCATTTGTGGTACAAGTGACAATGTTTCTTATCTGCTAACTTATCCAGCTTGCCATTTAAACAACTCTTTTGCTTTATGTATAATGTATTTTGAACATGTGAGAGTTTGATTTTGGTACTAATATTTTTCCTTTTTTAACTTTTAGGTTTTATGCTTAGTTTATGGTGCTGATGGCTCACAGTTCTGGTCAGATTTTTCTGCCCTTGCATAGTTTATCTGCTTCAGGGTTTTGAGTAAAAGGAGTCTCCCCCTGTCCCCACCCCCACCCCGTTGACATTAAAAGGTTTCATTTACATTTTCTATTGCTGGACAGTTCCATTTTTTAGACTCTTGTCTGGACAAGACAAGACCTCAGGCTTTCCTTTTTCATGACATATTAGCTTATCTTGTCTACTTCCTGAGAAAATTTACATAGATCATGAAGTTGTGTGGTATCTGGATGACTGAAAATGTCTCTTGTCACCCTCCAGTTGATTGTTTAGGTGGCTTAGAAATGTAGGTAGAAGCCGGGCGGTGGTGGCGCACGCCTTTAATCCCAGCACTTGGGAGGCAGAGGCAGGCGGATTTCTGAGTTCGAGGCCAGCCTGGTCTACAGAGTGAGTTCCAGGGCTACTCAGAGAAACCCTGTCTCGAAAAACTAAAAAACAAACAAACAAACAAACAAACAAACAAAAAAAGAAATGTAGGTAGAACCCAGCTTCTCCTCAGTAGTAGAAGGTAGGCCATGGGAAGTGCGGTGCCAGTCGTCTGAGCCCACTTGCTTTAACCTGTACCACCTTGGAGCCTTGCTGTCTACCTATGCCTCTGCCTAACTGCACTGGCCTTCTTTCTCAAATGCTGTTTCCAAAACATGTTGCTCAGACTAGATCGCACTTTCTTCTTTGTTACTCACTGTAAATTTTTTAACTTTGTTGACAGTTACACCAACTTTAATTTCAAACCCTTTAAACTCAGCATTATTTTTAACACTTTGTTAGTATTCTTATTTGTAAAAGAACTACAATGGAAACTCTTAAGAAAATTGATAAACTAATTTTTGACTTTTGATTCTTTAGTAAATTCTTAGATAAGACACCAAAGTGTGACCAGCTAAAGAAGTAAATTCTGTGTCAGCAAAATTAAAACCTTTCTGTGTATAAAAGGACAGCACTTAAAAAAAACAAGTAAAGAGTTAGGTGTGGTATGTAATTGTAATCTTAGCCAATGGGAAATTGAGACAGAAAGACTGAAAATTTTAAGGCCAGTTCTGGGCTACATCTTGAGATCCTGTCTTAGAGTGGTGGGGAGGGAGCAAGAGAGAGACAAGAAGTCATAACGGATAAAAATAAATAGTGAATGCAACATGTAGGCAGGAGGAAGCTAGGAAACTTACATGTCCAAAGAGGAGTTAATACCTAGACCCTTCAAAGCTCCCATTCACCAATGAAATGACAGTTAAAGTGGACAAAGAATTTGAAGAATGTTTCTCTCAAGAAAATGATGGCAAAAAGTCAGTAAAACATAAGATGTGTAATATTACTGGTTATTATGGAAATCGATAAATCACAACCATAGTCATAGACTGTTTTGCATCTACACAAATGGCTATGATTTAAAAATAAGAAAAAGTAAATTAAAAATTAAATAAAAAATAGTGTTTGTAATGATTTGCAGAAATTGAACAGCTTACATTGCCAGTCAGGGTGTCATGGTTTGGCTACTATAGAAATCACTTTTCTAATTGTTGCTAAGGTTAAACAGATCTACTGTGAGATTTAGCAGTTCCTTTTCTGGGTATATCCCCTAAGGAATTGAACTCATACACTTCTGCCAGTGTTGTTGACAACTAGACATTAGGGACCACTGTGCCCATCCATGAACTGATGGATGAACAAAGCGTCATACCTGTAATCAGGAGATACTGTGCAGGGATGAGAAGACCTGAACATTTGATACATTCTGGAGCAGATGGACTGGGAAACATGATAATAAGTGAAGTAAGCCAGGTGCAGGCCACACACTGAGATTCCACTTGTGAAATACCGTTGCTACATACACCCCACCTCCCTAAGCTAGCTATTTCATATATGTGAGTTTATGGTTTACAGTTCAATAAAAACAAGTTTTCACTTTTCTAACTTGTCATTTCATTTTTACAAACTAGCCTTTTAGTCTAGACACATCCTTTGGACATACAAATTGCTGTGGCCTGAATATCAGATATGGATTTTATCCTCTGGAATTCATTTTGGAACTCGATATTGATCTTTAAAAAGGAGAAACTTAATTTTATGGAAGTGGAGCTTGTGGGAAATCATCAGAGTTGGACCCTTTGATTAAATACTGGTGGCTTTACAAGAGAAAGACCTCACATGTGTGAGTGTGATCATCCTATGATGCTCAGCACTGCTGAGGCCCTGGGCAGGGACAGGCCCTCTATTTAGACCAGGACAGGGAACCAAAACAGACTTCTAGTAACTTATCTACCTTGGCTATTGTGATACTAGGGATGGAAAAGACTCAAGCTAGTGCAGTTAAAGGGGAACATTTAGCTGTGCAGGCATGTAAACTTAACCCAGCACTCGTGCAGCAGAGGCAGGCAGATCTCTGAGTCTGAGGCCAGCTTGTTCTACAGGACAGCCAGGGGTATACAGAGACCCTGTCTTTAAAAACCAACTTTGAAAGACTTGTGTGTTTTCAGTCTAATATGTAGACACCTAGCAGGGCATCCACTCTGAATTCTGTGCCTCCCTCCACACTAGATGCTTGCACATGTGGAATGATCCATCTGCTTGCTTTGGAAGATCATGGTGGAATATTTGAGATTCACTCCTCTTAAGACATGGTAACCAACCTTATCATTATTTTGAACTAACTTTATTCTTTCTCTGTCCTTTTTTTTTCAAATTAAAAAGTAGAGGTAAAATATACATAAAGTTGGCCATCTTAACTATTTTAAGCACATAGTTCAGTGTAAAGGTATCCATGTCGATGACACCAACCCCACAACTCACTAAGCAGAAGCTCCCCATCCCCTCACACCTAGCTCTTGGCATCCAAAGGTTCATTGTAATACATTAAAATTAATTAACTGTGGAGGGACTGTTTATTCGGGAAGCATTTATTCTTATCTATTTCATGATAAAGGTTATCAAAGACATAGTTAAAGCTTAAAATAGGTGTGATTTAGAAGATGAAAGCTAGGGTGATGGTACACACTTGGCATCCTATCATGTGGGAGGCTGAGGCAGGAGGATCACTAGTTCTAGCCAACCCCCTCCTTGTGTGGGGAGGTATCAAGGCCCCCAACTTAGAAAATCTAAAAACTAAATTAAGTAAAAAATTCAAATCTGATATTACTTGGCAGCTAGTACATGTAAAATTACTTGATAGAAATTGACAATGGGATTATCGCTTACATACAAGTTTTAATAATGTCAGTTGTGAGACACTAAAACAGGCTAAACAAGCTCAAGAGACTAACTCCAGTATTCCAAACAATTTAACACATATTTATGAATATATCACATTTTGTTATAGAACAGAGAAACTTTACAGCAAAGCATGCTAGTTCATTTGACTTTCTCTTTGGTGAAACATATTGTTTCACTTAACGTCATATTCAGAAAGAAATTCTACTGTTCCTAGTTGCCATTGGTGTTATTATATGTTGATAACAAGAAAAAAACAAAACAAAACAAAACAAAACAACAACAACAACAACAACAACAACAACAACAAAAACAGAGCAAAAAGTCAAAATAATTGTTTTTAGATCTTTCAGAGAAATGAGGCCATGGGGGGCAAACTTAGAAAATTGAGACTGGCAGGTAAAAAGTCTAAGCCTTCCTAGAGCTGAAGCCATGAGCAGGACTCTGGGTGGGAACAAATGCCAAGGTAGGGCTGACAGACTACTTACCGAGTGTTAAGTCTGGGCAACTGGGAGTGTGAAAACTCCAGGGGAAGCCAGGAATTGGCCTCCTTATGTGTCTCAGTTTTACCTCCACCAGGCTCTCACACTGAGTATCAGAGAGAAATTCCTTTTACTTTAGGCAGAGCAGGACAGGAGGAAAGAGAAGTTATCAAATGTGCCAGGGTGCTCCATTCTTTGATTATTATTGATATTTATTATCTCATATATCACATCTCATATATTACAGTTCCTCTCCCCATCCTTCCATCCCCTACCTCCTCCATCCCCTGCCACTTTTCCCTCTGCCTTCAGAATTTAGGCTCTTCTTCTATATGAGCCTTACCAGCTGTGTTTTACCAGAGCCAATCTGGAAGTAGGGAATCACCTGCTTCATTTCATTCTTATACCTTGTGTCATGTGAGGGGGAGAAAACCTGAAGTGCTGGTGGCACTGACAATCCAGTGACACAGACTTACCAGAAGTCCTAGGACTGAGCATGCTCCCTGCCCTGCCCCTTCAGCTACATGGTAAAGGCCTGTCTACCATGACTCCATTTGCCTAGTACACTATGCCAATTTTTCAGGAAAAACAAAAAGTCATAAAACTTAACAAAAGGCAGAAGTATAGTTTGAAGAGACTAAGCAAACATTAGAACCAGAGCCAATGTAACAAGAATATTAGATAATAATCAGACAGTGCATTGTTAAAAGTGACACTTCAAATGCTGAGGGTAGCTTTAAAACAGAGCATTCAGGAGCATGGCACCTCCAGTAAGTGTAATCCATGTGGGGTGGCAATGTAGGAAAGAAAAAGAAATTGAAACAGGATTTTGCACAACACCTCCAGGAGAATTTTACCAAATGTTAGACACTGAAGTACAAGGAACCAATAAGAGGGGATGTGCCCCAAGACCCACACCAAGGAATGAAGCTTTAAAACACATCAAAGGGTCTTGAAAGAAGCCATGGAGGAAATACCTTAATAAGATCAAGATACAGTGTTAATGTATAAAAATTATTTATGTACCAGCATTGAACAAGTGTATTTTAATATAAAATATATTGCTGTTTATATTAACATGCCAAAAATGAAATGTTTAGATAGAAATTTAACAAGAGCCAGGCATGGTGATGTACACCTTTGATCTCAGCACTTGGGATGCAGAGGCAGATAGATCTGAGTTTGAGGTGAACCTGGTCCACAAAGTGAGTTACAGGACAGCTATGGCTATACTGTCTCCAATCAATCAATCAGTCAATCAATCAATCAATCAATCAAATAAAAAAGGAAACAAAAGAAAAAAGAAATCTTAACAATATATGTTTAGGGTCTATATGAAGAATATTTATAGAATATAAAAGTCTAATATTAGATAATTAATGTAAAGATAACTCATGGCTAGGAAGGCAAATGTCAAGATGTCCCTCCTTCCCAGATCGATCTGTAGATTTAATGCAACATCAGTTAAAACCTAAGCCAGTTATTACATAGAAATCAACAAACTGATTCTGAAATTTATGTGGAAAGACAAAAGATCCAGAAGAATAAAGGAAAAAGAAAAGAAAAAAAAGATAATTGCTAACTAGGATCTTAGTGTAAAAATGTTGCAATCAGTATGACATAGCATTGGCAAAAGAATTGACAATGGAATAGAATAGAGAACCAAAGAAAAATAGACCTGAATACCCACCAAGGGGTCAAGGCTATGTTGGAATAGATGAATCTTTAATTCTAAAAGTGAATTTAAATGGCATTCATTAAAATTAATTGAAAATGGATCTTAGATTTCAATGCTAAATGTAGAATTACTAAAGACAACAGAACCTCTCTACTCCTTCTGTGTTGATACAGCACCAAGGGCACTGCCAATAAAAGAGAATTGATAAGTAGGACATGGTTAAAATGTCAGAAGTTTTCTTTGACTGACATACAGAGAATAAGAACATAACACTACAGGCTCGGATAAAATGTTTCCAAAAGATGCTTTTGATGACTTTTAATCACATATACAAAAGGGCTGGGCAGGTAGCCTAGTCATAAGTTGTAGCTGATCTCTGCTACTTTGTGGTTCTTTTCCTCACCCTTTCCCACCACCACTCATTTCACACTCTTTCACTAGATAGGAGAGAAAGAAGGATAGAGTGTGGAAAGAGAAATAGAGATTCCTGAGTCTGAATTCTTTCCTTTTGTTGTTACTTTGAACACAACTACTAACAAACCTCAACCAACCTCACACCTCCAGGTTCTAGCATTTATATACCCTCTGAAAAGTTCTCAGAATTTCAAATGTCACATGATCGCAGAAACCATCTGCATCTGGCAAAACCATGCTTCTGCTAAAGCACGAGGCAAATCATGGTCAGTTACTACAGACAGTCAGAAGCAGCCCCCTATCCCTATACCTGGAATTAAAATGAAAACACATTCTTATAATATTTCTGTATTTTCAAAGGAACAAAAATTCGAAAATTGTCACTATAATAAGTAAAGTGCTCCAGAATGAGTTTCATTCCCAGAATCCAGCTGTGGTAGCATGTGCTAGGAAGGTAGAAACAGGTTGTCTCTGGCGCTCAGTGGCTAGTCAGCCTAATCTTGGTAAGTTCCAAGTCAGGAGAGATGACTTCTTAAAAAAAAAAAAAAAAAAAGATGATTAGTGCTCCTGAGGAGTGGTACCACTTTTACATGTGTGCACATGTGCATGTGCGCATGCACACACACACATCTGTTCCCCTCAGATGCAACAATGCAAAAATGAAACTTAAAGTCAAAAATAAGAAAACCTAGTTAAGAAGTGGGCAAAACCTCTGGATGGACACCTGCCTAAAGCAGACAGGAAATGTGACAGACATGAAACATGAATATATGTTTAACAAACGCTATTAGGAAATAGCCAGTCAGAACATCAGCATCACTGTGTCTATTGTCTAAATCCTGGAGCATCTTTTGCCTTGCTGGGGAAAATGCATGGTGGGGCTGGTATTTTGGAGGATAATCTAGCAGAGCTTTTGATTTTTTACCTAACTGAAAATACTTTTACTGTAAAATTCAGTCTTCATACCCTTTGCTATTTACCCAAATGAGCCAAAAATTTTATCTGCACACAAATCTGCATGTAGATTTTTCTAGATGTTTTATCCATAGTAGATGAAACTGGTATGCAACCATGGTACCCTTGGGAGATAAGTGGAAAGAAAAACTTGAATATAGCCATTGGAATAGTATTTAGTGTTGGCAGAAGCTATCAAGCTATGACAAGAAGGCTGTGTGATTCTAACTGCATGTCATTCTGGAAAAGGCAGAATTGTGGGACCACTAAAACGGTGGTTCCCAGAGGTTAGAGGAGGAGGCAGCAAGAATAGCTGAGGCGTGGAGAACTTAAGGCAGTAAGATTATAGACTACGATGTCACAATTGTGCTTGCTTGTCATTGAACTTATGCCAAGACCTATGGAGTGCATGAAACTTTAAGCTGTGGACTTAGTTTGGCAGTGATGTCAGTATAGATTCACCAGTTATAGCAATCTCACCCTCCTGCTGAGGTGCTGATGGCAGCAGTGCCTGTGGGGATGGGCAGTATATGCAAATTCTGGTATCAACCTAAACTTTCATCAAAAGTATTTACATTTTTTTTT